>JAEANM010007813.1:0-17446 GCA_017656035.1 Myanophis thanlyinensis | reverse complement strand
TTATTATTATTATCAGATACAGAAGGCTGAAAGAAACAATGTACTCTACAAATTCAACTGTAACTAGTGCAACCAATTCTACGTTGGACAAACATCATGTCAATTAGAAACCAGGATCCACAAACACTGGCTGGCAGTCAAATACCACAATCCCAAATCTTTAATCTCTTTCCATACCGATACCAAACAGCACCAGTTTGATTGGAGCAACCCAAAAATCACGCTACCACCCACCACACTTGTGAGTTCATCGAAGCCTGGCATTCCACAAGCAATTCCATCAACAGACACACTGACCTACAACCAGCCTATGAACCCCTCAGAATCCAGATTAACCACACAGCCAACCAGAGACAGCATTGATCCTCAACCAACCCATGCAATCCCCTCACCAGCAATTCACCTCCCAATGAACCCAACCTGATGTAACCTCCCAATCACAATACCCATCACAAGACCCTCACTTGACACACCCACATCTGAAGCCCTTTTAAACAGAAAAACACTGACATCCCCTAAATTCTACTGAAGATGTTACCTAGCCTGTTAACGAAATGTTTGGAAACCAACTCACAAGCTCAGAGAATGAACTTTCTCTCACATCCTACACCCGAGCTGCAGATATTCCCCAATATTGCAAATATCTATTACAATACTCAGGACATTTGCTGTAAAACATATAACCCTGATTTACATGTTTATACATCATATTTATTAGTCCACGTTAGGAAAAATACAATATTTAGCTCAAAGGAACAATTCAGCTCATTCAACTTCTCATCCCTAACTTGGCCCCATTGTGGCCCTATCCCTCTGTTCTCCTCTTCAGAAGACTCTACACTGTTTTATGAACATTTAGAGAAGTAACGTTCAAATGTACAAAGATCATGTCCAAGCATACTACACACAACAGATCTATCAATTACAAGTTCAGTCATTAATCCACATCACTCAAATCTTCCAAGATTACTGCAACATGAATATATAGTATGTCTATGACATTGCCTTGATTCAGAAAGCACACTAAGCTATAAACGATTGGCTTGTTTTGGTGAACCCAGCCTTTGTTGGCTGTAATCTGTATCTAATGAAGACATGTCAAACTGGCGGCCTGCAGGCCAGATGTGTCACACACAGGCCACACCCATGCCCACTCTGCAAAGGCAAAAAAGTCATATGTCACGTGATGCAATCAAGTTTGATACCTGTGGTCTAATGTGTCATGCAAACCAAGGTTATGGTTTATCCAATACTTATGGTGAAGTATAATGTATAACCAGGTATAAACTCTAAAAAAACAAGATTAGTTTTTGTTCAAATTCTAGGGAAAACTGTTCGTAAGTTGATTAATAAACACAATTCATATTGAAGTGTGCAAATTGAAGACACTGTACTAGAAGATTCCCATTTTCTTCTATTTAAGAAATAGGCATTAATGTTTAGTGTTGTGGAATCAGGTCCTAGCATTTGATAAGAGGTTTCATGACTAACATCTAGTTATATTGGGAACACTTGGCCAACATTGACTGATTTCAAAAAGCTAAGTGATGAGAGTTCTGAGTGGTAAATCCATAGGATCTGATAAAGAAATTCTAGGCTACAAGTGGGAAATCTGTAAACAGAAGGAAATGGCAAAGCATGTATATAGACGCTGTGGGAAAAATTGAAACCCTCTATCCTCAGGACAGTTAAAATAAAAACCATACTCTCATGGCAAATATGTCAGTTGTGACAACAACCAAAAGATAGAGTTTTCAGTTATGCAGAAAGAAAAAGCATCTCTAAGCAGGGCTATCATATCTAATTGCCTTTCTACAGCCATAACAAGGTATTTGAGGCTTGACACTTCAGAATATATCCTGTGGAAAGCCACAATAACTCTGAAGCATCTGATAAACTAATCTTCCATAAATCAATTCACAGACCTAAATCCAAAAAAGATAATTTCAATCAGAATGAAAATATCTATAGCCATATGCTGGTTTACATTCTAATCAGCCCAGCTTCACAACAGTGGGCCACCTTAAGGAACCTATGCTCTCCAAGTAGGACCAGGAGCCAAAAGGTCCTTCCCCAACACACAAATCGCATGGGTGTGTTCATGCAATCACCAAGAATCGTATGGAAGTTTTTATTTTGATCAGGATTGAGCCTTAAAATTCTCTTTCCCTTCCTTCTAAATCTTTCCCTACAACCAGGAGACAGAAGACATCTCAAATGTCTTTTACGCCTGCAATATAGTACAGCACTTCATCTAAGCAGTGCTTGTTTGTTTGCAATTTAAAAGCGTCCCCACCACAATTTCAGGAGGATCTTTGCCAAGGGGTTGGTCCACCTCTCAGGACTCTCTGGAGCCTCACTCCACAGAAAGTATCTAAACCTTCTCACTGAAGTCTTGTTATTTATGTCTTAACGCTGACTTTAAATGCAAGCTCCCCGTGGAATTTACCACTTCCTCCCTGGAAGGTAGCCCTGGAAATTCCTGAGACAAGCCCACTTTTCCTTGCAAAAAAAAAGAAAAAAAAAAGCGCCTTCTGGGAAGCATTATCCAATTCCCATTCCCATTATCGCCCACATCCCCCACCCACCCCCAAAAAAGCCACCAAGCATGGAAGGGAAGGTCTCGCCTCTCCGGCCGTCGCAGGGCCCGCCGTACCCCATATCTCAGCGGGGACGGCCGCGATTGCCGCCTTCCCAGCTCTCTTCTCCCCATTCAACCAGCTCCACCTGAGGAGCAAGATGACAAGTCCTGCCGTCCACGGGCTCCGAGCCCAACCCGGGGAGGCGGAGAAGCGATTGCCCAGAGCCTCATTTGTGGTCGGCTTCAAGGGTAATTAAGGAGAAACGCCCCGTACAAACACACAGCCCACTCAAGGCAATTAGGAAGAGGCTCACCCGACCGTCGACACGCGGCAGGGATCCCGCCCTTGGCAGCCGCTTTCCGGCGCCCCGAAGGAGCCAAGCAGGGCAGCCGCGGCCGGCGGTGGTTTTTCTCCTGCCCTCGGCTCCTCAGTCAAGCCAGGTCATGTCCACCCCCACCCGGCCGCCCGAAGCCACCGCCAGGCGGGATCCTCCCGCTCTTTTCGGGGGAGACAGCCGCCGCCCGCAGCCCTCTCCCTCATCTCCCCACACCTCCTCGTCTTGCTCCTCCAGCGAGGCATCCGTCTGGGGACGAGGGCGGGAGTCCCCGCAGCCCTCCAGACCGCCCGGGCTCCCCGACTCGTCCTCCTGCTCCTCCTCTTCCTCGCTCTCCCGCCGGCCGTCCACGCATCCTTCCTTTCCCACCTCGCCTTCCTTGCCGGCGCAAGGGGCCACCGAGGGCAGCGTGGCGGCGGGACCGCCCGGCGCTTCTACTCCCGGCCGTTGCAGCTCGGAGGTACCGCCGACGCCGTCCCGGCGGCTGGCTGGACTAGCGGCCGAGCCAGCTTCGCCTTCTTCGGAAAGAGTTTGGGAGTCCGACGACGAGGAGGACGAGCCGGAGCTGGAAGAAGAGGGCGAGAGCGGCTGGCCTCCCTCGTCTCTCCGCTCGACCTCTTCCTTTCCCGAAACTTTCTTGCCCATCGCGCTCGCCCCTCTTAAGGGCGGAGGAAAGACCGCCGCCGCCGCCGCCTCGGCTGGGTCGCAGGAGAAAGTCAGCCGCCCGCCTCCGCCGGTGGCGGCATCAACACCCGAGGCATCCTCCGCCGGAAAGGGAAAAACGCCAGCAGAGCCGCCGCCGCCGCCGCCGCCGCCGCGTCCCGCTATACGGGCACCTCGCCCGGCGGCAGCGACATCCCACCTCGTCCACCTTCGCGAAACGCCAGCGGGTTGGGCAAAACTCCGCGCGGGCTGCTGGAGAGCTCTGGGCGCTCAACCCGCTCCTTAGACAGCCCGGGAGGCGGCTCTTGCCTTCCGCGGGCCCCGCCTCCTGCCTATAGGCGAGGTAGACGGGCTGTCCACGCAGCCAATGGCGGAGGCGGAGGCGGCGGTGATGGGCGGGTCTGCTAAGGTGGCCGGGGGATGGGTGGGGGCGGGCGGGCGGGGCGGTGGATAATCCTGAGCCCGGGTGAGCGGGAAGCAAGCAGCAGGTAACCGGAGCGCGGAGCGGTAGCCGCAGGGGGCGGCGGCAAGGGCGGGAGGAAGGAAGGAGGTGCGGGAGCGATCCCGAGCCGCCCTGAGGTCGGAGCACGCCCCTTGTTGGACGTAATAAAGCTGGGACTTCTGTGCTGCCCGGACAATTCACGGTTAGGATCCTTAAATTCTCCGAGAATCCGAAGCCTCCAAAACAACACCTGGAAATCCCAGGTAGGGAGGAGGTTTAGACTGAGAAGTCGTCCATGACAGACCGCTTTAAAATACTCTTATTAAGAAAGCTGCAGAGAGCATCAGCCCAACTGCATTTATTCAGGGATCCCCTTTCCTTTGGGTTTAATAAAGTGCATTCTGGAGTGGAACAAAAGGAGCAGCAATTTTTATTTTATTTATTATTATATTTGCAAACCTGTCAGAGCACCTGAATTGGGAGGTTATCCTCCCTTATCCTTCCCAAACAGAGTAGTTCCTCATTCTGGACAATGTTTCAGTGAATCTATAAGTATGGATGTCTGTCACTCTTTGGACTCTCTTTTGGCTACAATGTAAGCCTGAACCTTCTACCTGTTTCTAAGCAAACTCGCTCTTCTTCGTCTTCTGCCAAACACCAATGTCTCTCTGTCTTGGCAGCATTAAGGTGTGTGGACTTCAATTCCCAGAATTCCCCAGCTGATGGGGGGGGGAGGTCTCCAGGGAACAATGGTATCCAGCTTTCCTGTCATCATTGGAGCTCAACACAACTTATGGTAGAATTGCCCATCATATTTCTGGGCAAATTCCCAAGGATCTGTTGGAAATCAAGTCTCAGGGAGTCTTTGTTATTGATATATTGGGGACACACTAACAAATGGCTATGTTGGAAATCTACCCATTTACATAATTAATAATGAAGCACAGTTGACCAAAAAGCTAAAAGCCAAAAAGCTTGACCCTATCTTTAAAAGCTGCTCTCCACTATCCTCCATTCTGTTCTTTTCCTAGATTATCCCTCACTATCCCCCATTCCTACATGGACACACTTCCAAACTAAACACTGCTGAATTCAACACTTTTTAAAGAAAATTAAAACAACTATTGCATCTCCAACAAAGTGGTTATCCAGCCCCTTGAAATCTTCCTTTGAAAGAGAGAGCTAGGCAAAGTGTTCTTTTTAATACCTTTTCTAGTTCTGATCATGAGGAAATCTCTTCTAATATTCAGCCTGGATGTCATGGGTCTCTGTTCTTCTCATTTCAAGCCTTTGGTTTTTAAGCTCTCAGTTTCACATAACGTTTTACATATTTATACACTGGTATCATGTCTCCTTTTAGTTTTCTTTTTGCAATCCAGGGATATTCAATTCTTTTTACTGATCTTTCTTGGGATTTCTAGACCCCTTATTATTCTAATAGATGTCTGAATCTGGTCCTGCTGATGTTTTTATTAGGCTAAAAAAATATAATAGTTTTTAGAATGAGAATGTAAGTTAGATAAAAAAAATTCAGGAATTAGAATTTAGCGTGTAATTTTCAGCCAGAATACTCAAAGTCATATATCACAATTGAGGTCTTCCAGAAATCAATTTTGGGGTAATTTACAAGATGTTCAATAGGTGGTGGTTGTTTTTTTTAAATCACAGGGAAAACATATAGAATTTAAGTAAGATGAGCCAAAATATGGCTTACTTATTGATTTTTGGAATATGAACAGCAAATACAATCAAGCGATATATGTCAGATGTTATAGAGAGGATCAGAAAAACTGAGAATGCTAAACTAGTACAATGGTGATAATTCATCATGATAATTTGAAATTTTACCTTCAAGTTCCAAAATTACTGTCAGTAGCTATGGTTACATATTTTTACCAAATCATTAAAGACCTAGCTTTACAGTTGTCGAACATGTAAACTTGGTTAATGCTTAGCCATGGTTAATGCTCTTGTGATTTCATTTGTTGTGTAAATCCAGCCTTTTTGATTAATTTATGATTCGAAATATTCCATAAAGTCAGAAAATAGTAACTAATTTAAATGTGTTAATATACCTATGAGAATGAAGACTTGTCCTTTCCAAGTTATCATTTTGAAAGTAATATATCAAAGGGTTTAGACATGCTCCCTTGACATTTTTCATCAAAGAAGCACTAACATTTCAAAGGTACTATACTTAGCTTGGTTTTAAGAAAATGTTTACCTCATTCCTTTATAATGATTATAATACTCAAAATGACATTTTTCACTATTTATTTGTGGTAGCTTTATTTTGCTTTTTTATTCAGCAAAAACTAGTACTAAAAAGAGCATCTAGAATCAACATAGAACATATTTCTCGCCGAGAAAGCACATGTAATTGTAATTTCTATTTCAAGGGTTTTGATAGGTTGAATAACTGAGACTTCTGTCACTGCCAGCCAGAATAAACACACTGATCTAGATGGATACAAAGTCTGAATTGACCTAAGGATGCTTCTAAAATAGGAATTAAATTTGTTATTCTGTTAAAAATAACTTTGTTATATTATATAAACATCAGGTATTTTGTGAAGTTTACTGAAGTCATTTAATTGGCCCAAGGAAAGTTTGTTGTGTAATATTTTTTGCTTCCTATCTTATCCTTTTAGCTTGTTCATTCCTATGCAGGCATTCTTCAGCACACAGAAGTAATGGACAAAGTGCATTTTTGAATCAAGACTATTTTTTACCACATGGATCACTGAGTACACGGGAGTTTGGAATCAAACTAATTGTACAGTACTGTGATCAAAAGTAAATCCTACTGAATTCATAAGGCTGTGTACCCACGTGGTGCAGTATCTTAAAGCTGCAGTATCCATTAACTTTGTGGCTAAACTATGGAGAAATAATGGAAAGAAGAAAAGTACCATATCAATAGCCAAGCTATTTAAAAAAATAAATACTGCTTCAGTCATAAATTCCAATATAGTAGTGTCAAACTGGTGCCCCTTGGGTCAGATGCGTCATGGGCAGGCCACACCCACATGAAGGCAAAAAACTTTGTTACGTCATGTGACATCAAATTGACGCAGCGAGTTTTACTCCTGTGTCCCAAGATGATGTTTGGATGCCTAAGTTGCATCATAACATAGTTTAAACATAGCTTAAACCTAGTTTATTTAATAGACTGTTTTGAACATATATTGTCCATAAACTATTATTTAAACCACATATAACCACACATTAGCTGTAAACACACTAATGTAAAACCAAGCAATAAATCGTGTAGTTCCAATCAATGTAGGAAAATTCATTCTGCATCTTTCTTTAGTGTGATAAAAGAAATAAATTATAGGAATATATACACATTTCCTAATAGGCAGCAAGCGTTAAGACTACCATAATGCTGGTCAATCTGGAAACTATTTGAACAAAAACCTATAATAAATTATAGTAGTTATATTTTGCTTAGAAGAAAATTAAAAGAGGGAAGTGATATTTTATATGTATTTAAAGTCTGCCATCCCAGAAATTTAGATTAAGGTTTTGTCCTATGTTACTGCTACTGTGGCCAGTTAATATCATACATTATAGTCAGTGGTTTAGATTCTGAATTGTTAAACCTCAGACATCCATGATAGGCAAGACATTGTACAGTATGTATGCTTACGCAGATATAAGACCTGTTACATTGAACATGGTTACTCCCAGACAAGGGCACAACTTCAATTGGTACCATCAATTTTCTTCCTCTTTGTGAAGTCTAGAATCCTGAAGGCATAATGAGATGTAAATCTTTTTAGGTAAAACTTGGCACTTTAGCTCACGCTATACAGATAGTCCTCGACTTGCAGCCACAATTGAATCCAAAATTTCTGTTGTTAGAATGAGATATTTGTTAAGTGAAGTTTGTCCTATTTTATGACCTATCTTGCCACAGTTGTTAAGTTAATCCCTGCAGCTGATAAATTAATAACCCAGTTGTTAATTGCATCTGGCTTCCCCATTGGCTTTACTTGTTAGAAGGTTGCAAAAGGTGATCACGTGACCATGGGACACAGCACCGGTGATAAATATAAATTAATTGCCAAGCATCTGAATTTTGATCATGTGACCATGGTCACATGATGACCATGGGGATAGTGCAGCTGCAGAAAGTCACTTTTTTCAGAGCTATTGTAACTGAACGGTCACTAAATGAAGTGTTGATGTTGTACTACCTGTACTGACTTCACAGCAATCTCCTTTAAGTTGATTATCATAGTACATAATCAAGGGTCTCCAAACCTGGCAACTTTACCAGCTTTACTTTGCTGACTGAGGAATTGTGGGAGTTGAAATCCACAAGTCTTAAAGTTGCCAAGGTTGGAGACCTCTGGTATATATAAAAATAGTATTGAAGGTTTTGAAGTTCATGTACTTCTTTCCAAGTCTAACTCACCTACTGTATTATTCAGATCAGTGTTTTTTTCAAACTTGGCAACTTTAAAATCAGTCTGCCAGAGAATTCTAGAAGAATTTGGAATAAAAATTAAAAGAAACTGATTTTATTTTTGCCTTGATGTCATATTTTTCATAATCTCAGAAGAATATATGATCAGCAGATTTTTAGGCTCTCATTTCAAGCTTCAACTATTGTTTTGTATCTGTTGAGATGAGGATGTTAAGGTTCTCTTTAGGAGTGACCAGGATGGACAGGATTAGGAATGAGCACATCAGAGGAACAGCTCAGGTCATCTGTTTTGGGGACAAGGTCAGAGAGGCCAGATTGAGATGGTTTGGACATGTGCAGAGGAGGGAGAGTGGTTATATTGGTAGAAGGATGTTGGAGATGGAGCTGCCAGGCAAGAGGTGAAGAGGAAGGCCAAAGAGAAGATATATGGATATGCTAAAAGAAGACATGAAGTTGAGTGGGGTGAGAGTGGAGGATACCGACGATAGAGTTGGGTGGAGGCAGCTGATTTGCTGTGGCGACCCCTAACAGGAATAGCTGGAAGGAGAAGAAGACAACTAATGAGAAATTAATGGCAGAAGAAATGTATTCAAGCACCTCTTAAAAATCTTCTCCATGATATTACAGACAAAAACAGTTTCTCCAATGTTACACAAAGCAATCATATCTCATGTTTCTTTTTCGTTTTGTTTCAGTATGTATTATAGATAGTCATCAACTTATGACCATAAAAAAGCTTGTCCATCATGGTCCTAAAGCGACTCAAGCACATGACCAACCTGATTTTACAACATTTTTTTGCCACTGTCATTAAGTGAACTCCATAATTGTTAAGCAAACCAATGGTTCAATATAGGCCAGTTTTGCAAAAAAAAAAAAAGGGGGGGGAACATAAATGCCAGTTTTCAACAAAAATCATCATAAACATGCAACCATGTGGCCACAGGACACTGCAAATGGCCATAAAGTGAGCTCATTGCTAATGCACCTGAACTGTGGTTATGTGACCTGGTGGGTGGAATTTGAACTTTGGAATTGGGTTGTAAGTAGCCATAGGAAACTCCATTGTAACCTACAAATAGTTGCTAAGCAACCAGGCAAAAGATGAGGCCTACTTGTACCGCTACTTATTGTTGTTAACAATATTGAACCCTTGTCCATGGAACCTCTTCAAATAACTTTAGACCAGTTGTACTCTTAACCAACCAGTCCAACAGAATTATGCTGCGAGGAAAGATACTGTAGGAGGAATAGAAGCACACACACAAAACCCAAGAAAAACCCCTCCTACAAAATGCTAAAGTTACCCATTAGTAGTTTATTTTTAAATGCACAGACTAACCTCATCAAACCTATATATGTTACAAATATTGGTATAAGCAGAGATATTTAATGGGAACTGCTGTTTTATTCTGATTCGTGTGGCAGAGACATAACAAAATATGGTTGCTGCTCTATTGAGTTTACAGTTTTTGAGAGCAATATTGATGAGTGTTGGAGAGAGAGAAGCAAAAATTAAAATAGCATCTCGGTGTTGAATTATTATTGCTAAAGAATGGACCTAAAGTAGAGATCAAATATGGACAATGAAAGTTCTAACAATAGTACCGTAATTGGTCAAGGTTGTCTTCTACAATTTAAAAAAATCTGTATTAAATCTTTTTTGACTTCAAGTTCTCTTTTGCTTCATTTCTAGGCAAATTATCCCATTCATAGTTTGTAGAATGCTTGTATTATCTTGGGGACATTATACTAATATTTTTTGCAAACAAAAATTGAAATTAGTTCACACCTGGTAAAAGCCAAGTTGTAAAAAAGCACATTTGATATATAATTTCTATATCAGCAATTTTGGAATTGCTCTCTGGTGAGGCACAATAAAAATCAAAAATGAAGAACAGAACCGTACAAATTTAAATTATTAAAATTACACTATAAAACTAAGAAACTTAAAAAGCTAGTTGGAGATACTTTTGTAAAACCAAAAATATGAGGGCCAAATGAATCCCTAAAGCACTACAAATAGAAAGCAGCATGGAGAAAGGGTCTTTTCTTACACCACTTCCCTAGAGTATTAGACCTTCCATCTCGCTTCACACTCTATGATCTACTTGCATCATGGCATTGCACATATGTTACATGGCAATTGCCTTGCAGTGGCCCAAAACTGCTTTTGTCATCTTGACAGACATGCTAGGTTTTATAGATGTCTCTGCTCTAATTTCCCTCTGAAAAAAAGCTTTCTGCTTGAATTGACAATATTTTTTTAATCTTCATCTGCATTTCCACTAGAAATTCAGAGCTGTCAACTTGGATTTGTTAGACACAATATATTTTACTCTGTACTGTAAGAGAATACTGGAATGGTTATAAATTAGTCCTGGCTGAATAGAGAAATTCCAGATTTCAGTTCAATTTCAAAATCCAGCAGTAACTTTAAAAACATTCAGGAGTAGCCTGAAGTGTGTGTTCAGAATGAGTTTTCAGTTTTGCCCATCTTCTGTAGTTTTTTCTGATGTGCATTGTGCATGTTTTCTCCCCTCCAAAGCTGGTTGTTTCTGACCCTAAGGGGAATATTTGCTATTAAAAAAAAGATTTACAAAGTATTGTTTTCAAGTAATTTCATGACAAAAATTTAAAATGCCAAACAAACCACATTTAATTTTTCAAATTAAATTAATTTTTAAAATTAATAATGAATAATTATTGTGTATTGCAGTAATATGATTTTGGTATGTGATTGAAAAGGAAGGCAGTAAATTATGGTCAGTTATATGTCAATAATAATTAGAGTAATTACACATAAGTATAATTTAGTTGTATCAGAGAATCAGAGAAAAATTACTTCGAGGCATATATTAAAATAAAATCATTTTATAAGTTTACTAATCATTAACTGAAAGAACTTATACATAAAATTGTTTAAGCAGTATTAAAATAGTGATCTACTTTGCCCTAAATTAGACCACTCATTTCTAGACCTTTAAGAAAGTTTCAGAAAATGGAATGGTTGCTTATTCTTGTTTTAAAATGCCTTCTAAGTAACAAACCTAACAAAATGTCACAGCCTGGGAGCATTGAAACTTTTAGAAAGACACCAGAGGCACATCATATAAAGCATGGAGTCCTCAAATCTATGAAGTCATAAATGATGGTCATAAATGATGGCCATAATTAATATTTCGGCTTCCAAGTGCCAAGTATAGAACCAGGAAAGGCATTCATAAATCTGTGGTTTCATGTGTTCTATGACATGCAAAAACAGACATATTATTCAGTGTTTTGAGATAAGCCAGGTCAAAGACAGTCTAGAACAATAAGCCAAGTCAAAGACAGTCTAGAACTATCTATCTAAAGGACTATTGAAACTTGTTGTTATAGGGCAGTGATGGCAAATCGTTTACTTACCGAGTGCCGAAAAGTACACACTTTGCATATGCCATTTGCACTTGCGTGCAGCGCCTCCACATGCACTGCATATGCAACCACACCATCTGTTTCTCTTTTGCACGTGCAATGTACATGCGCTGCTTGCAGGCTCAGGAGAGCTCTGAAGACCAACTGGATTTCCTGCTGCAATCACGTGCATGCACAGTGGTGCCCGAAGACCAGCTGGGTCTTTACAATCGCGCATGCATGCATGCACAATCGTATGTGCATGCTCAACTGGAGGTAAATTGGCTGACAGCTTGTGTGCCCAGCAAGATGGCTCTGTGTGCCACCTGTGGCACCTGTGCCATAGGTTCGCCATCACAGTTATAGGGTATCACAACAGTTTCTTACATTTTCTTCATGCCAGGACTGAACATTGTTTATTTATACAGTTAGACCATGCTTATCAACAGTAACTGGAACCAAGAACATCATTGCTAAGTGATGCAGTCATAAGGCCCAATGTCACATGACTGCATTGATTTACAATGGCAATTCAGGCAATCCCATTTGCCGCTCGGTGAATTCTGCATGGGCACAACGTCCTGTGGTCATGAGATCACCATTGGCAACCTCCCGCCAGCTTCCCTGTTCATTTTGCTTGTGGGGAGCTGGCAATAAAAGTTGACACTGGTGATTGTGTGACTATGGGGATGCTGCAATGATATAATTGCAACCCAGTTGCTAATCACACAAATTATGATTACATGACTGCAGGAAGGCTGTGACGGCCACACCTAAAATGATTCTTTGTAAGTACTCCTTGTTTTTAGCACCTCATACATTGGAACAGTCATGAGCAAATGGCTATTCAGCGAGGACTACCTGTATTTCTTTCATCTCTTTCTTAGTTACTCCATGTTCCTCTATACCAAAATTGAGTATGAAATTAACTGAGTAATTAATTTGTAGTTACTTTGAATGGCAGTTCTGATCATATTAACATGATATAAGAAACCAGGCTTATACTTAGGGAGATGGCTTGGTAGCATATTGTAAGAGCTCTCAGGTTTTAATTTGCACAACTGTGATCTACCTCTATCCCTATAATTTGTGTTGTCTTAATAACTCCTTATTAGAATAGCACTTAATTTCCAACTTCCGCACATGGAAGTGGAAAGGCTGAGTAATACTGTCTTTTTAGAAAAGGTGAGAAACAAATAGTGAGATAACATGTATGCAGTCTAAGAAACCAGAATTAGAAATAAAGCTCTGCAGGACTACACAATAGGCCCAGGAACAGTTTTAAAATTATAATTTACATAATTAGCAGTGACATATATTTCCCCTTTAAACATAGCCAAACTGACTTGGGAAATTCAAGTGTTCCCTTTGCAGATTTTTTATGCCATACCTGACCTGGAGTTCAAGGCTGAAAAAGCTTTGAGAAAACTCCGTATTTTCTCTGGCTTCATCATTGATCACCATAGTGTCAATCAGTTCAAAACACTTTTTAAAAAGCACTAAGAATAATACGTAGCATTTTTCCATTTTAATTATCCAATATTTGCACTCATGTTACATAAACATTTCATTAGGAAACTCAGTAGGAAAGGGTTCATTAAAACAATTTTGATTTTCAATGTAGCTCAGCAAGATAAGAGGAAAGCAGGAAGGAACATGTTTGGTATGTGAAATGCTACATGTCTTTCACACATATTGCTGTTGTTGTTGTTAGCTGTGAAGTCATATCCGACTCATTGCGACCCACGGACAACATTCTTCCAGGCCTTCCTGTCCTCTCCCATCCCCCGGAGTCCATTTAAGCTCATGCCGACTGCTTCAGTGACTCCATCCAGCCATCTCATTCCCTGCCATCCCCTTCTTCTTTTGCCCTCAATCATTCCCAGCATTAGGCTCTTCTCCAGTGAGTTCTTCCTTCTTCTAATATCTCCTAATATTATTAATTGTTAATTAATAGTATTATTATTATTAATAGTATTATTAATACTATTAGGTCTAGAATTTTTTTCAGATTTATTTTCACTTTTACTCTTCAACTCAAGGTCCTTTGCCCTAGTTATCTTCTCAATGAAATGTTTAATAGACTACAATGGTAGTGGACAAATATGTAACACATTTTCTGTAGTTTTACATTTGGCTCACACATGTAAAACAGAAAAACATATTGAAAATTAGGCATATATTAAACTAATCCTCTATTTGAGATCTGTTGAAAGCAGAAAGGAAGGGAAAGAAGTTAGTATTAGAAAGCATAAGGAAAGTTCAAGGAAAGCCAAGTTGTCTATTGCAAAGAAAAGCAAATAGCAATATATGTATTGTAATGTCACAACACAAACCACATGACTAACATACTTACATCATATGTTGGTACATAAGTAGAAATGATCAATGTCTACATCATAACATTGTTTGCATGTTTTGTCATTTTCATTTCATTACATATTGCACTGGATGTGTACAAAGGAAAGTTGTGGATCAATAGCAATTTATTAGCATAAATTGCTAATGCAAACAAATATATATTTTGCTAAAGCTCTACATTATCTAAATAAGTATTCTGTCACTTTCTTAGAAATAGCAAGCATTTGTATTGGATATCATTAGATACTTAGAGATCCAGGAACCATAGTATATCCTGGTTTTTTTAAATATTAAAAGATAATATAATTGCTTTTGTCTTAGTGTGACATGTGAGTTGGTTCCCTATGGTTCAGCATGATGTGTGAAATAGGCTGCCCAACAATGAACTATGTTTTTAAAAAATCCCATCCATGTATGAATACTATGGTTTAACTGACCATATACTTTCTGGATTCAGATGCCTACCTGTTTCTTAGATCTAATATGAAATTAATATTCTCCTTGGTACTACATTGCCCAATATGAAATTAATATTGCCCAATTGCCTAATATGAAATTAATATTCTCCTTGCTGCTACATTTCCCAATAAAAGTATCTAGAACTGACATAGGAGCCTCATATACTATAACAATTAAAGATAGAAAGTTTAGCAAAATACGGCTTCCTACGTTCGTGACTTGGCATGCATACTTTCCAATGAAACAGACCAAGATAGGATGATCATTTTATTACAATTTATTCAGAACATTCTGACTAAAACAGAGTCCTCTCATTCAAAGCGGGAACATTGAGATCAGCTTTCAGTCCCTTTTATAGTTAACACATCAAAGGAAATTATAAGAGAAAAGTTTATTGGACAGGGCAAAAGTAACCCCTCCTTTGCACAGAAAATCAGTTCCATGGAGCTAAACATACACATGTCCATTTAAATGAGGCCTGATGAAAGCAGGGGAGTAAAATTTAAGATGTTAATGAGGGGAAAAAGTCCAAAGATTATTTGGAGTTAGCAGGGAGATGAAGCATATACAAATTATCTAATTGATAAGATTTTCTTATCAAAAGACAAACTCCAGGCTTCACATCCTATTCTGACCTGGGGAACAAAGACAGTTGTATATCGTGAAATTTAGAAATGTTAGAAGTTATCAATAAAACCATTAACATCATTTAAAAAGAGAAAAATAAATCAAATTAAAATACAAAATAACTATGTTAGTTAGCAAGTACTACAATATTACAAAGTCCATGTTGCTGGTATTACAAAGTCTTGTGTGGCCTCAAAGGGAAATATTTTTCCAGCAGTCTTATTCTCTTTACTTATTCTAACACCCAAAACACCATACTACAGTTGAATACAAATGTATTATATTTGTACTGAAAATGAGAACTTACAGATATTAAAGAAAAATAGGAATGGTAAAAAAATAAGGTCCCATCCATGAGAATTCCCATCCATAGGAACAAATTAGTTTCCTTCAGGTTATGGTATGCCAAAAAGCACTGTGATGCATTTTAAGCTAATTACTACTACTATTAATAATAGTAATAACAATAAACAGAAAGGTGAAGAATATATTATTTCTTTCATAGATATACTATTATATTCCTTCTCAGAATATTAGATATTATATCCATCAAAGATGTATGTATTCATTAAGGTTTGAAATATATTATAGCAGATTGTTGAAAACGATGCATTAAATCTGCGTATGAAAGTATTTCAATAGGCATGCTGTCTTATTCAATCTTTAATGTGCTTTTTTCATACAAAATTCTATTAAGGACATAGATTGAATATATTTATAGATAACAGTTCTATTACTTTGATTCTTTCAGTAACCAGATTTTTCAAAATAAATGTCTTCAAGTTTTCAAAAGCAATTTTGCAATAAAAGCCTGTCATTCTTGAGAACTTCATATGAATATTGAAGTTTTAAGTGAAAATAGCAAGACGTTTTGAATGTTCCTGGTTCTAACCTGATAAATTTAAGTTACAGCTCTACAAGACATACTTAAATTAGAGAGATCCTTAAAAATAAGTGAGAAGAATTAACGTTGAAGTTTGATAGGTATTTTATTTATAAATGAATAGACTCTTCAGGGAATTTTTAAATTTAATTTCATAAAGCATGCAATGAAATAATGTATGTCAACTAACTAAAGTTAAAGAGCATCTGGAAAAACAATAAAGTACATAATATTTTTGCAGAATGCTGTTATTTCAGAAAGTCAGATACAATTATTGTGATGGGGAATTGTGTTATTTGTTCAGCTATCTCATATGCCTACTGGGGTTCATATCTCGCTCTAGGCTCTACCCTGGACAAATTTATCCAACAAAAGTATTGACATTTCATGTTACGTGTTTACTATTTACACACATAACTACATCAGCTAGTCGTTGTTAAAAGTTCAAGTATCCTTCTAGGTCAGAAGAATCTAGAAGAGTAAAATAAAATTTAACTCAACAACAATTAGTGAAAGCAAGTACTGTATCCCCCAAGGTCATATCTTGGTGATTTCATTGATTATATCAATCAGTGTTTCTCAGCTTTAGCAACTTTAAGATGCTAAAATGCAGCTTCCAGAATTCTCCACCCAGCATTCTGGTTTCTGGGACTTTAAAAGTCCATACCTTTTAAAATTGTCAAGGTAGAGAATTACTGATATCAATGTAATCTTCTTGGCAGTGATACAAGAATGATCTGTCATTGTCTTCTTCTTGGATATTGTTCAACTTCTTGATCTAGTCGAGTGTCTAGTCTGAGCACTTCCTCATGGTCTCGCAAATACAAACCAGGCCCAACTCTACGCTGAGCTCATCGAGCTGAAATACTCTACAAAATAAATATAAACCACTAAATAACATTTTAGTTCAGTTGTTCCCAAAGTGTGCAGTACTGTCCCCTGGGGTTCAGTGGCATGACTTAGGGGGCGCTAAGAGGCAAGGGGGGGTGACGGGGTGCTAAGAGGCAAGGGGAGCACTAAGAGAAAGAAAAAGACCTGGCCACCAAAGTTTTCTAACTCTTTTCACAGCCAAGCTGCTTGGAAGGCAGCTACAACAGCCTGTCTCTTTAAGGTACTTTGACACAGCCTGCTGTCTGGGCAGGGGAGGAGAGGTTTCCAGTCACAGCCACTGGGAAGGACCCTTGTCACCTTTTTCTCCACCACGGGAAATTCCAATGCACGGTGTAAGAGGGAGAGAGAGAGAGAGAGAAGGGATAGAAAG
>JAEANM010007812.1:0-17447 GCA_017656035.1 Myanophis thanlyinensis | reverse complement strand
AGCGGGTGGGTGGGCGAGAAGAGAAGCAAGCAAGCAAGCGGGCGGGTGGGCGGGCCGAGAAGCGAGCGAGCAGGCGGGTGGGCGGGTGGGCGGGCAGAGAAGCAAGCAAGCGAGCGAGCGGGCGGGCCGAGAAGCGAGCGGGCGGATGGGCGGGCCGAGAAGCGAGCGAGTGAGCAGGCGGGTGGGTGGGCGGGTAGAGAAGCAAGCGAGCGAGTGGGTGGGCGGGCCGAGAAGCGAGCGGGCGGGTGGGCGGGCCGAGAAGCAAGCGAGCAAGCAAGCGAGCGGGCGGGTGGGTGGGCGGGTGGGTGGGCAGACAAACCAAGCGAGCGAGCGAGCGAGGGGGCGGGCGGGCGGGCAGGCAGCGGGGCAATGGTCGGAGCCGCGGCAAAGCTTCCAAAGAGCCGCATGCGGCTCCGGAGCCGCAGTTTGCCGACCCCTGTTCTAGAGTATTGGATTCACTGGAAAAGTTGGGATACATCCAGAGATGTATCTTCCTCGAAAATAACCCACGTTGCACTGTCAAACATCAGCACATGACATAAACTGGTTTATGATAATTTTAATGTTATGCTTTATATGGTTTGCCAAATTTTAGCTCCACAGGAATCATAGATCATGGATTTGGACACATTCTGCAAGTTAGCCTATTTGATGTACCTTGGTTCAAAACGTCTTGTCTTATGGTGCACTGTTTTGACCAGTTAAAGCTTACAGGAAAGAGATGTTTAGTAGTATATTAGCGAACCCGTAACTCACTGGGTAATCGTTTCAGAGACATTTCCTTACTTGAACAGAGAAAGAGAACCACTGTGAGTGGTCATAAAAACAATGGGAATGGGAGAGACTTCTGGCTTTCTACTGGTTTCCCCATTGACTTTTCTTGTAGGAAACTGGTAGGGAGTATTGGAAATGACAATCACATGATTGTGACTGACCGTAGTAGGACAGCAGTACGGAAACAGCCACATTTAAATCCCACAGGAATTATAGGTCATGGGATTCAGAGTAAATTCTTCTAGTTAGCTCATTTGAGGTAGATTGATTCAAAAATAGTTTCTCTATGATACACAGTTTTGCCTAATTGAATATTACAAAAATCAAGCCTATATGAGTTATAATAGTATGAATAAATTCATATTTATTCAGGACTGTCTTTGTTTCCAAGGAAGTCTCATTTCAGTTTCGGTTTTTAAAGGTTATACAGGTGAATAAAATACGAATGATATGAAATACATCTCAGACTTAACAAAAGCCAGTGGATCTCAATATGACTAAATATAAGCCATATGGGTATGCTTCAAAAATAGCAAGACATTTGACCATAAATGACCAATAATCTACATTTGGAGATCAGGAATGTTTTGTTCCCTCAGCTAATGCTAAACATTTTCCAGCATCTCTAGCCAACATGGCCAATGGAGTAGAATACTGGGAGTTGTAGTTCAATAGCAGCTGGAGGATGTGAAATTTTTTATCCCCCATTAAAGCAACTGTATTAATTCTATTTAATGTACCTTGGTGCAACTAAATAATAATGTAATGGTTCACTCTTATAATTAATTCAGAATAATTGTAGTAATTACATCAGAAAATTATATATTATTTTCTGAAATCCTAAGAGTGGAAATGTCAAGAACAAAATTACCCTTAGAAATTATTACCACCAGTGCTTATTATAAGACTTAGGAGTAAAGTGACATAGTGTGTGGAGATATAAGTTCTCTTTTGCAGCAAACCATGCTTTTACAGTCAAAATGTAAAATACATTGGGCTAGCTTGTGATTTCAATAAAATATTCCAGGATTATGCCTTAAATACCATATATTAGTATATTCTTGCTCTTCCTTTTCCTCTCCCCCCCTCCCTCTCTTCCCCTCCTTTCTCTCTCTGCCTCTGCCCCCCCCTCTCTCACACACACACACAAATGAAAACTGAAGGTTGCATCATTTAAATATATATAAAAGTAATTAATACTTTCTTGTTGTTTTGTATTAAGCTTTAAATATTCATATTTTGTTCTTTCAAAAAGAAAATTCTGTTGTCCTTGGCTCATACCACATTGTCATGATAGCTTGGAAAAAATAGTTTTGAAATTGTGAATTACAATTTCAAGTGGGTGAAATGGATTTCACCAGCTAAATACAAAATAAAAAAATAGGACGGGAAAATATGAAGAATAGCCTTTAACCGCCATTTCATTCTATTATTTTTCCACTCTTTTAACTCATACATTCTCTTAGAATGTTTGAAGTATTTGATATTGAGAAATTCCTTAAGTTTCCTTTCAGTTACCTACATTTATTATGAGGGATAACTATATAAGCTAACAAAAAAAACCAAAGATTTTAATATAAAAAGTTATTCTGAAGATCTATTTTCCCGTCTTTTAAATTATTCTCAGTGTATTAATGTTATTAATGTCATACTGGATATAGCGAAGGGCTGGGGAACATTTCCAGCATATAGCTTCCTGCCATTTGATGTTGAAAACACATAAAAACTATTATTTTATATATCCATAAAACATTTTTATGGCTTTTATTTACCCAAAATATGCCTATTCCTGACAGAGATGATTTCCTTGATCTTTTTTTTTTTTTTTTGGTGCCACAGCCCAAACATCTGAAAATCCAGGTCTATGATTTGCCACTATCAGGTAGAAAGAACTGATACAATTTGATCTGACCCCTGTGAATTTTTAGATTTTATTAGCAATGATCTAAATTTGGAAGAAAATTGCAACAAAGCAATATGGATCTCCTGCACTGGTCTGTCCTTACAACCAGCTTTTTTTTTTCTTTTTAAAATCTCTACAGCAGTGTTTCTTAACCTTGCCAACTTTAAGATCTGTGGACTTCAACTCCCAGAATTCTCCAGCCAGCAATGCTGGGACTTCAATTCTGGAAAGTCCACTTTTCTTAAAATTGCCAAGATTAAGAAACACTGTTCTGACTAAACTTCCCCTGAGCTCAATAATATTGACTTTTGCAGGCCCAGATGGTGTTTGGATGTGGCCTCTGAAAATATGTCTGAAAATACATACGTATTCTGGATACAAATAAGTTAATAACTCAGACTTCCTTCCCTTTGATTTTTAGATTGGTTTCTATTGCAGTGACATTATAACTTTATACATGGTTTGGAAAAGTGCTGTAAAACAGCCTTTCTCCTCCCCCCCCCCCCTTTCTGTGTAGGTTGATCATTTGGAAAATGAATCTAGCAATACTAAGAATACATTCAGTTTTCAGTTTTCTTCTTTTAAAAAAGTTTGAAATTTCAGGAATGGTGTTGGAAAGAGCACTGTAACAAATCAGGGAGATTTTGTTGGGAAGATCACAAAATATCAGGAAAGTTTAATAGTGGATGTTGGCGGAAATTTTCTGCAGCAAAAAGGAGGGCTAAAATTAGCTTAAAAAGCAATCACACCAATATTAAGTGTTAACTTCTGTCAGAGAATATTGCTTCTTCTATAAAATTTTACTTCTGCACTTAAAGACTGGCTCAGTTTAACTCCCTGCTCACGTCACCAACTTTTCCTGGCAAGTAAATTGAGAAAATCAGTCCAAATGCTTTTTTAAGTATAAAAAATTCCCTGTCTCCTTTGGGAGGGCATTTTCCCATGGTTTTCTTTTCTCTTTTCTCTTTTTTTGACTATCCTGACTGGATTGGCCTGTGGGTTCTTAAAAGATCTGACATAAATTCATTGTAAAACACTGCTTCATATTTTTTCCTTATATTAAAAAGCATTAAAATGAAAAGCTGGAGTACTTCATGAATAATAAGTGAATTAATTACATTCTACTACACTGTGAATTCCACCCCATGGATATGCTTAGATGCAGCAAAGTAATTCATTGGATATAGCAGCACATACGATTAGTGAGGTCAGATGTGGGTGAATTATATAAGACAATTGGGTAGAACTACAAAAACAATGGTTTATTGAGAGAACAAAGATAGTATTCTGTGAGTATGCTTTCTTTCTACAAAATTAAATTTATAGATTTATCTTACATTGGCCTTGCAAGTCTATGGTTGCTTCTAGTACATTCTCCAATATTTCTGAAGTTTCCTTGAATTTCTAAATATTTTATGTCCAATGGATTATTGTTTCTTAAGTCCCTGTGAAGGTAATTAGGAAGGAGGATGTTTTGTTTGTTCTTAACACTGCCACATTTTGGACCATTTAGATTGCAAAGTGAGAACATTTTTCTTCTATACTCAGTGTATTAACTGTAGATATATAGATTTTCAAGTAATCATTTGGGCTTAATTTGTATGTGCACAGATCCATATCTAACTCTACTTACTTTCTAAATTTGAAATTAAAGAACTGAAGGATTTTGGTGGCATTCTTTTTTCTCAGCCAGGCTAATAAGTAACTTTCTTCTCTGACTAGTAAAACATTTGATCTTCTACCTTCTGCATCACCAAGAATTTTACATGTTGGATAAAAGACACCCTTAAGGTATCTTTCTTTTCCCCTTCTGTCTTCAGTATATTTCTCTGGATTATGTCCAGTATCAGCAAACTTCTCTGTTATTGACTCCACCAATATCTTTTCAGCAGTACACACATTTTCCAATCTAATTCACCTTTACCAATCAGTACTGTTCTTATTAAAACCATAGATCTTTACCTATCTACTACAGTTTAGTTGCTAATTATTGTTTCTATTCCAAATCTCCTTCCATCTACTTCCAAGAGTCTTTTCTAATGATTTTTGTCCCTAGGCCATACTTTTAAAACCCCATCTGCTGCCCCTTCTTTCTGTGCTATGAACACTAAAGTATTTACTATTTACCTTACCAAATATATATTGTGTCTGTTTTTCCTACCAGCAAAAGCTAATAGAAACTAGCATCAAACTTTAGTTTGAGTCTCTTCATTGATGGCTACATGCATATATGATGAACCATTAAAAGCCATGAAAATTGCAGTTGTGTCACAACCACTATTTTAATAGTAGTATTAAAATCAGATAGCAACCATTATCTCTCTGCCTATCTTATCTTGTCTATCTATCTATCTATCTATCGATCTATCTATCTATCTATCTATCCCTCTCTCTCCCTCTCCCTGCCTCCCTCCCTCTCTTTCTTTCTTTCTTTTGTAGCAACTTTGAGGATGGCACTGAAAACTCAAAAATCTGGTCATTTTTTGGAGAAAATACTAGCTCAAGAATTGATCAACATTATTGACAATATTTTGGAATGAACCTATGCCCAGAATTTTGTAAAGGAGAAATAGGGACTACTAACAGATGGTTAGGATATATTTATTTCAACTACTTGTCCACATTTGGGGGAAGAATTCTGATGCAATATTTCCCCAGACATAAATTTGTGAAATTATTTAGAACTGTGCTTATTTTTGTTAAATGTGTTAGAAAGCTGGGTACTTGCATATTTCTTTTTCTGGAAAATACTTTGCATGTTCAAGAGAACAAAAAACCCAGAAAAGAGGACGCTTCCCCTCACACCCCAAATGTATGCTTTTCTTCTTGAAACAATCATTTAGACATGTGTAGACTTATGGAAAAGCTTAATATGATAATATTTTAGGGAAAGATCATTTTTAACGTCATTTCCACAGTATTTACCAAATCCAATTAAACATTTAGACCAGGGGTGTCAAACTCAAGGCCTGGGGGCCAGATCCAGTCCTCAGGCTGCTTAGATCTGGCCCTTGGGGCCACCCTGGAAACAATGAAGGACCAGCCTGCGGTGCCTCTACCAGTGAAAGCGGAGCTCAAGAGGGCTGCGTGTGGCATTCCCAAGCTCCGTTTTTGCTGGCAGAGGGTTACAGGAGGCCATCACAGCCAAAAATGGAGCTTGGGGACCAGTTTTTGCTGGCAGAGCAGGTCAACACAGGCAACCCCATGACACGTCCATTCTGGAGGTCAAACACAACCCTGATGTGGCCCTCAATGAAATTAACTTTGACACCCCTGGTTTAGACATTCAGTTATGTACACATAGCGCTAAATGCATGCCTTCATATCCTATCCCCAGTGTCTTTGAGTTAATGGCACTTGATTGCAGAAATTTGAAAGGAAGTTGTAGGGTACTAGCAGAAACCAGATCTCATCATCTTATTTTTTGAGCTCTTTATACTAAACTTTGTAAAATATTTGTAACAAACTGTGCATATAGAACGATTGGGTAGCATGTATGCCCATGTCTCCCAAATCTGTTTACTCCTTTGCATATCCAGGCAAATGCTTATACAGATTTTAGTCTCCTGGTACATTAGCATTTTATTTTAAGGTTTTTCCCACTTATTTGCTGCAAGAGAACAGCATTTTCCCATTGTGGCCATTTATTTAAAATTCTATCATTTTCATCTCCCTCTCACACACATAATTTCTAGCCTTTTGTGTTCTCCCAACTGCCCCAACTGTTTTTATGCTAGTTTTTTTCTTGATGGTCCTTCTATACTTATCCATCTGACCAGATACATTTTCGACACCAAGCGTATTTCATCGTGTTCTGAAAGATGCTGTTCTAACTATTGGTAATACTAATAGCTGTTTAATCCTATGCAGAGTTACACATGGGTGAACTTATTGATTTCCGTGGATTTAGACATCTTAACAGAGGGATTGGACTCTCTTTCTGAAATATAGGTTGATTTAATTACGATGTTCTTTGTGTGAAATAGCTGTAGCTAACTCTATTGCATAACATAGCTCAAAATTGCATATTGTACACTGTGATTTGGCTGTCAATCTCCTACACTGATACTTCACAGAAAGTATGTCATCTACGCATGTTTTGGCATTGAGACCATTAGTTTTATCAAAAAAAAAAAATCAGTGTAAAAGTTGGGGGAATATAACTGTCTCAGATTTCTAACCATTAGTACTGTCTGTTTTAAAGACTGAATTCTTTAGGGCTCAAACAGACCTTAATAAAAGATTATTTTATTCATCTTTTTGTGTGCTTGTTCTTCCATCATTCTTGCCAGAGTGCTGCCCTAAGGAGAGAAAAAAAATCCCAATTCCTTTGTGTTTTATAAATAATTTCGATTTTGCTGATAGAGATTTGAGGCATTGCAATGCTTTGTACAATCTCCTGAATTCAAGGCCAGAAGCCGGGCCTCCACAGATCTTCAAAAGAACAAAAGTTTGAAACACTATTTATAAAGTGGAAAGCAATGATTATTTGTAATTAAATTAAATATAATGGAAATAAAATCATGCTCAGTTTTGTCATGATGCACCACACTATTGTTTTTTTTTTTTAAATCCAGCTCACTTTGAAAATAAAATATTATTCTCAGACCAGAGAACAGGATTCATGAATCTAGATTACATATGTGGCACCAAACCAATAATAAAAGGTTGATTAGATTGACTTCTCCATTTTTTACCTGAATAAGCTTGGTCCAGTTTGTGGCCAGGTTCCAGGATCCAACATGCTAAGTATTAGGAATTTCATATTTTTTAAAACATTTACTATCTCTGATGCTGAGTATTTCTACAGGAGACGAACTATTCAAAGATTTTGTTTCCTAACTGAGAAGCTTTTGAATATCCTGAATCACAATGGTCAAGAAAGTATGATTTCTGGAATTCTTTCTAGTTGCTTTACTAGGCGTAGTCCTAAGAGACATCTGTATTTTCTTCTGTTTCATGTTACATCTGTACCATCTTGTTTGTGTGTGTTTATATGTATATTGGTGTGTGTTGTGTAAGCGCTCATTATGTTGCTTCTACATGTGTGATAAAAAAAGTATAACCAGATGGGTGAATATGTTACCATTCATGTGTGTTTCTGCTCCTATCCCATTTTTCTGTGTGTATCCTGGGAAAGATGGACAGTCAGCAGGTGTTCTTCTTTGAGTCACATGATTGACGAGGGGGAGGGCAGATTTAGAATGGCGAAGTTGGCAGCATTCTGAGTGGCAGTCCAAGAGCTTTCCCATTAGCTCATTTTTAAATCTGGTGTTTTATATGGCTTGTTTCTCCTGACAAATTTGCTCTTTTCTTGGGGAGAACTATCCTACTGATAAACAAAGGCATTTATCTGTTTCATTTGCCCATGGGTTGGAGAGAATAAATGATGCTAACTTTATTATACCTTGTGGCCAGGTAAAATGGGCACATTTTGCAGACAAAATTTTGGGTTGCTGCCTTTCATTCACGGTCTTATGTGAGATTGAGACAAAATGAGACATTAGAATGCCTGGAAAAGGCACCTTCCCTTCTCTCCCCTTCTTTTTTCTATGGCTTAATAGCTATATTTGCTGTTGCTTCTTCCTTACCGTGATTACTTGGACTCTTTATATCACTGAAAAGTGGCATTAAAGAATCCACATACAGTACAGTGCAGCACAAAACACTATTAGATAACAGTTGATACATTATCTGTTGCATTTTGAACAATAATAGTAGGACTGATAGTAATATTTTTGTTTGTTTGTGTACTTATTTATTTATTTGCCACCCATCTCACCAGAGGCAACTCTAAGAATATTTATAATCAAGTTGAATAAATGTGGCAAGATGCAGAGGAAAATGCACATGGACAGAGATAGAGTCTTGTCTCACTCCATCATCCACCTCCAATATAAAATGCCTCTATCAGGGCCTCAGGCCAATTGGTAGAACTAGGTCCTCAGAAGGTCAAAAGGGTGGGTGTGGATTGCACCTCAAGGGGCATGATGTCCCATAGGGCAGGCTGTAGCAGAAAAGGATCTTCTGGTCCTCACCAGCTGGAATTTCTTGGTCAACGGGGATCTCCGCATGCTTCTTCTGATGGCACAGATGGGACGAGGCAGTTCCATTGGGGTGAGACAGTTTCTCAGGTAATCTGGAGGGTTATCTTTCCATGTACACAATGTGTATTATAGTCCCCTTGCTTAAAGACAGTGTGTATATTTCCATCTGTTTTTTTTTTCCCTTTCAGAGGTGTCCATGGTCATTTCAATGGTAAACGTCCTTGGGCCTTGGGAGATGAGTGCATTGTTGAGCTTATGGCTGAGATTGTGGGTAAGAAAAGAGCACTTTAAATGCTTTTTCTCCAACTTTATATCATGGAAGTTTTCTTTGTAGATGTTTCTGGCCTTTTTTCTGCTCTGATTGCTTCTCACTAAGCATGTGAAGTTAACACTGTATTTTAAAATGGTGAGGTGCAAAGATTTAATGCAGACAACACTATATGAGCAAATGTATGTCACAATGCTAATTGGAGCCTGGATTCTGGAATCGCCATGAAACACTTATTCTAAAGGAAACTTGGCATCCCTACAAATGTATATTCATGTCACAGTGAATCAATTATCATTCCTTTTGTTTACAAAGCAATGGTTGCCTGTTACATGATAATGTCTTTCATTGCTTCAAGAGAACCAAATGCTTAATAGGGCATAATATGATCTTTAAACGATCCAGAGATCACTTACAGACAAAGAAAGGATCTGGGCAGTGTAAATTGTTACTTGCAGAAATAATAATTTTTCTAGGAGCTGAACAATCAGTTCCCAAAACTAGTCACAAAAGCAGTAGATATCCTTTCCAGGTGAAGAAATGGCACTGAACAGTTCTGACATAAATTATTGTACTGTGAGTGACATGAAAATGCATTATCTCTACAAATGTATATTGCTATGAATGTGGATAATAATAATACTGATTGTAAAGTCTGTTGTTTTGTCATTTACATTTTATATGAAGATGTTAGTAGTCTTTCATATCTAAGTTTAAGGAAATGATCTACTTTCAAGAGATGCTGGGATATTTCTTAAATCAGCCTTATTCTGTGTTAGCGAAATATCTTTTTTACTGTGTTAAGCACTGAACTTCCAAAATTGGGAAAGCCCTGGTTATATGATGGATAAATTGATGGGCACATTTTCCAGAATAAAAGCTAAATGTTTTTTTCTATTCCTTTTCATAAGTATGCTTTTATACAGATTGTAAAATAGGACATACCTGAACAAATAGAAAAAATAATGTGGTTCCATTGTTTCAAGACTGCCTGTTAAACTGTAAGCAGTATTATCACTGTTGGTTTGGCTATAATTTTCATATTTGCTGTAAAATATTAACAGAGAATTGTTCAAGAACGTTGGAAAAAATGCCTATAACAAAAGAAAAGAGCACCGCACTCTTTTCTTTATTTTAGAGTTGTTTTAATTTTTCTCTTCGCAGTTGTTGTTGACAGCAAGTCATTGGCTGTCATATAGCAATAATTTAGAGACTTAAGAAACAGAAGAAAATACCTAATTTTGTGGGTGTGTGTGTGTGTGTGTGTGTGTGTGATGGATGCATTTATTTTCTGTATTCATCTATTACGGTAATTTATATTGGACTTTTGGCTTGTTACATAGAATAACACAAAAATACAGCAACAAAAATAAAATATTAAAATAAGAATAAATGGAAAAGGTGCAGATATCAGGCATTTTTCAATCTTTGAATGTCCTCTGGAACAAAGTTGCTTACTAATATCTGCAAAACCATTAATCAGCATGCTAATTAGACCCCAAAAAGAGGCTCTTCCAAAGTATGTGGGCTGCAGCTGGAAAGCTTTGCTTGTAAGTTCTTGCTTTGTTGACCTCACATAATTAGGGAACTGCCAGAAAATGTTGGTAAATATTACATGCTGGGTGAATCAGATTTGTCATTTTCAGTCCTATTGCCACCTAAGTACCAAGCCATATTAAAACTAGCATTTTTAATTGCACACAGGAATTTATTAGCATCTATGCAGATAACACAGAACAGCTGTTAGACATTTGGGGCAATCCTCGTTCTCTATCACATGAAGTATTAAATTTTGTAGCTTTTGATTTTTCTTGAAAATTTAGTCCCACACACTGAAGTGATCCAAACATATAATGGTCACCAAACAAGCAGTGTTGCTGGACCACTCTCTTCCAAGTTCACTAGGCAGATTTGGGCAAAGATGTCCTTGGCCAAGGCCTTTACCTGTCTATCTAGGAATAGCTGGACTAGAATATCACTTCATGAAGAATTATCTCCAGAGTTGGCAGATAATCCTGTGCATACAGCAACTTGGCTTTACTGGAATTCAACTTCAGCTTATTTTGTCTCAGAGACCTCCACTGTCTTTAGACACCAAGTCAGGACTTTCACAGCATCTCTGGCTCAGCCTATGTAGAAATTTGAAACAGATGATATCTCACTCTGAAGCAATAGTAATTTCGTATATATGTTAAAAAGTCAAGGAGACAGAAGTAAGTACACAGTCAGCCTGATTTCTCTTCCTGTACAGGAAGTACAGTGTATACACTAGTTCAGTGGTGGCAAACCTTTTACTTACCGAGTGCCGAAAAGTACGTGCTTTGCGCATGCCATCTGTACTTGTGTGCGGCTCCTCCACATGTGATGCATGTGCAACTGCACCATCTGCACATGCATACAGCTTTTGCATATGCAATGCACACGTGCTGCGTGCAGGCACTCAGGCACACATGGGCAATTGGTGTGCATGCACAGGAGAGCTCCAAAGACCAGCTGGGTCTCTGCAATTGTGCATGCGTGCATGTGCAATCGCATGTGCGTGCTCAGCTGGAGGTAAGTTGGCTGACAGCTTGTGTGTCCAGCAAGATGGCTCTGTATGCCAGCTGTGGCACCCATGCCATAGGTTCACCATCACTGTACTAGTTCATCTAGTGACCATTCAAAGTTAGAATGGCAGTGAAAAAAGTGACTTATGACCATTTTTCAATCATGGATTTAGGACCATTTTTATGATCATTGCAGCATTCCTTATGGCCACTTGATCAAAATTCAAACGCTTAGCAGCTACTCCATATTTATGACAGTTGCAGTGTCCTGGGTGTCATCGGATTACCTTTTGCAATCTTCTGACAAGCAAAGTCAATGAGAAAGCCAGATTAATTTAACAACAGTCTTACTAATTTAGCAACTGCAATGATTCACTTAAGGAATGTGGCAAGAAAAGTCATAAATTGGGCCAAAACCCACTTAACAAATGTCTCACTTAGCGACATAAAGTTCAGGCTCAGTTGTGGTCATAAGTTAAGGACTGCCTATATATGTATATGATATATGAGTTTGTACTCTGCGCTTAGTCAGATTTACTTTTTGTGTTTCTATACTTGCACTCCAGGCAGTGCTTCCACTATTTTGTCACCCGGAGATCCTAAGTTAACCAAGGATCTACCTGATCAATCAAAGATAAGTTCCTTTGAATGCTTGTTGGACCCTGATGCCTTACCATTGGGCATTTAAGACCAGAGGAAAGGTACTGTGCACTTTAAAGACATGTAAAGTTTCTTATTTTAGAAGATCTAGTTTGGCTAAATCATATAACTTAATCCCAGAAGAGATCAGGCAGGTGTTTATCTTTATTTTTAACGTATTGTTGTTTTATCTAGCTTTGGCTGGAGTTTATATTTTATGTCCTTTTGTTTTAGTAAATTGTTCCCTGAATTTTAAGACTTCCTGTGTATGTTTTTAATATTCCTATCATGTAAGCCACTGATAGTCACTTAGATTGTGATGGGCTAGAAATGGAATACATAAGTAAAGCTCTAAATAAATGATATGGTCACAGGGAAGGCAACCCTTACATCTAGTCCTATCATCATCACCACCATCATCAATACCCCACTTATATAGTAATTGATATCCATGAGAATCCCCGGTCATTGTATTACTGTTTTTTATATCACATCTGATTTAACCTAGCTTGTCCTATGTTTGTGGCTGCTGTATTATGCAAAGCTGAATGTCCCAACCTTTCTCGGGCTGCTGGTTTTACCTAGAGAATCAGATACGCTCTATGGAGATATGTGCCTCACACAGTTGATTCCTGCAGAGCAACCCATCCTGGTTTCAATAAGGTCTTCAGAAAGGTTTTTGTTGCCACCGTCCATTTTGGAAATAAGGACAAATAGGGGTCCACAAGGTAGCAGTGGTGCCTGGGAGGAAATCAAAGCACAGAGAGCAGCATAGCAACAAACAAAGCAATTACTGGCTGTGAATGTAACAGGAGAAAATGTAATGTAAAATCTGCCAGACAGCCAATAAATCTGTTTTTTACACATTGCTTGTTCCTTTGGTCAGGAAAAAAAAAAGAAGTTTTTTTTTATCCGAGTTTTGCAATGAAATGTAATGTCACTTCTCAAGCAAAAGGAGTAAAAAAAAAAGTTTCCTCACACATTACTAGAAACAGCTTTTATATATTTTTCCAGTGCACAATTCTTTGAATACAAGTGGACTTTTCTAATTTGGAGTGGATGTATATTATTGTAATAGTTTATTATTTCATTGTTTGTGGCATAATCAGTCGGATGTTCAGGCTGAATTTAGCATTTCTGTTCATCTATCAAGTCCTTCCCAAGGACCTCAGATAGGCAGATGTTGTTGTTTGATGGTGTTAAATCTAAGCAGGATATAAGCTATTCCAAGTAAAGTTGCCTTTTACAATTGACTGAAGGTGATTTGGTCAATGCTGCTGATTTTCCAGTGGTGTTCCAGATATTTTGGGATCGCACCCAAAACTAATACTTATTGATGCTACCTTTGCTTTCTTTTGCCACTGTTGTTCTATTTCTTATTATCATTATCGTTGATGGCAGTCATGTTTTTATTTATTGTGCTTGTTTTCAAAACAGCACTTGAGACCATTTTATGCCTCAGCACAGACTGTTAATTAAATAATGTCCTTTCAACCATTTGCAATTTCTTGGTTTGAGAATCATATTTTAATTTCCTGTTAAGTTTGGGGCTTTATTTTTTAACCCAGATTTGCAGACACAATACCATTAAATTTGCTGATCTCTTAGTGCTACCATGTACCATCTCTCCCCCTTCCACAGATTATTTCCCATCCCCCTGGCCCCAGTGGGTTTTGGTTTTTTTTACATCAAAATTCCAAGGAGTGGTTTGGCATTCATCTTCCAAGCTTATTGTGGCAAATTTCACTTTTACTGATTTTACAGCAGATTAATAAACTCTCTCATTTCCTCCCATTTTCACAATGAGAACAAATTACCAGTATCTTTTCAAGAATTCCAAATTGTGATGCCATTATACCAACCATCTCAACTGGATAATTACCAGATATTTTGCCTTTAGGCAGAATTTAAAAAATAAAATAAAAAAGCAAGTGCAGGATAAAACCTGATTAGAATATTCTCTGTGTGGTATTTTTCAATAAATGTTCATTTTCATTTAATAGGATGCAAGGTATTTACCTGAAAGGAATGTGTTTGATTTCTTTAATGCACTTGTCATATAAAAATAAACTAATTTAAATAGTTTTGTTGTTGTTGTTAACATTTTACAGAGGAGAAGGAGGAGGATGAGAAGGAAGAGCTGGTTCTGCAAAACAAAATGAATATTGGCTCTTGTGGGATTTATTCAGGAACAGAATAAAGGCTGTAAATAGCATTTCTTTTTGCCATTTAAAGGTTTATGGCTCTGTAATACCTGGCTTTTTAAATGAGCGCACATTTTCTTTTAAATGAATCCTGCAATTGTTAAATGCATTGTGAAATACAAACTCAAGGTCGCTGAAGGCCCAGACCCCCTCAGTCCATTTTCCACCTCTAGTTAATATGCTGAGCAATGTAAGAAGGAAATAGCATTTTGTGGGACTCCCCTCTCCTTTTCCTTCTGTATTTTATTAACGTACTATAACCTTGCCAGTATTATCTTCTGATGGGATGAAATTATCCTATTTCTCATTTCCTACACTTGTATTCGGTGAATATAATGAATACTTTCCAAAGTTACAGTAGAAGTAATGACCAAAGGCTGGTGTGCATCTGTGTGTCTGTGTTTTCCTTCATAAAGAAGATTTATAAGAAGGACATCTGGGTATTTAAGCTGTTGGTGAATTTTTTTTTTGTGGTGGATGAATAATGAGACCAAGGGAACAAACTTTATTTTGTCTACTGGACACTTGTTATTGAATATTGTAATAGCTTAATTGGATCATAGAAACATTACTTCCAAAATGCGGTACGGACTGTGAGGCATGACCATTTTCCTAGGGCATACATAAACTGTTTTGTTGTCATGGAAATCTGATAAAAAAAGCTTTTAATAAATATATCATTGTAAAGAAGCCCACATGAAAAATGTGATGTCATATTCAATATAGGATATTGGCGGACTTCTGAAGGTGAACTTCATATTAACCACTTCTTTCTCAGCTGTGTTTTATTCTGTAAATGACAGAAAGTAGTTCTACTTATTTTTCTGACACACTGGAAAAAAAAATCAGTCTGTAAGAGGACCAGGTCTTGTTCTACTACTTTATCTATACAAGGTTTATAAGTTTGTAGCAAAATATCTCAAGATTTTCGACTTTCGTTTGTAGAATATACTAACATGACCCTTGATGGAACAAGAACATACAACGAAAAAGGAAGATGAAAGTTGTTACCAGACTGATGGGGTATTATTACTGCAGGGTGTTTTTTGTAGGTCTTATGGAGTGCTGTATCATTAATTACTTGTTGTTAGTCGTGAAGTCATGTCCGACCCATTGTGACCCAAGGGACAACGTTCCCTCAGGCCTTTCTGTCCTCTACCTCCCCCGGAGTCCATTTAAGCTCATGCCAACTGCTTCAGTGACTCCATACAGCCATCTCATTCTCTGCCGTCCCCTTCTTTTGCCCACTAATTATTACTGATTAGTAATTAGTAATTTCTATTAATTTTATAAAAAGCACTGAAAATCCATTTATTTACTCATGATTTCCTTGGACCAAATTTTTTTGTATTTGGAAGCCAGGTTATTTCTTATTATTTTGAAGGTGCTTGAGGAAGAATGTGTAATTATTTTACCTTAGGTTTTTCAAATGTTTTGCTACGCTTTCCTGTACATCATTTTTATTTTGTAAGTCACCCAGAGAGAAATTGTGACGAGGATAAAGCAGATACCTTGAACCTAGTTATGTGCATGCATTGAATTAGAATATACTCTTCTAGAACACAAGTACTGAGGGATGATGTGTTAGGAGAACAACAAATACATTACCAGAGTAAATTGCTTTATAGCCTGGAAACTAGCATTATTTACCAACAAAAGTTCAATCACTAAGTAATAGAGTGCCAATGAAAAGTATTTAGGAAGGGACAAAAGTAAAATCAAAAGGGGGTTATTCCCCTCTAAGAGTTATTTCATTGAGACAATATAATACAGTATGTAGCTCTGAAACTGTACTAGGCTTCTTAAGTTCAGTTTGGCTTAATAAGGATGTTCCGAAGTCATGTGATTTTTATTTTTACTTTTGCAAATAGGAGGGAGAAATCATTGCCATGGGGTCCAAAATTCAAACATAAGATCCCAGAGCAACTATAGGGTGCATACTATCAGTTATTCATTGCAATCGGACTGAAGTATAAGTTTAGAGGTTTGCTTTAAAACATAATACCGGTATGTCTGGATCAGCCCTGTATAATGGTTTATCACGTATCTCCATGGGTGCGATTCTTGTTTCTTAACAAGGCTGTTAAGATGTTCAGTAGAAGACTTCATGTAGCGCAGGATTGAACTCTCTGAGCTAGGTTGTTTTCTTGCAGATGTTTTGTTACCCAACTAGGTGATGGCATTAATGCTAGAAGGATGGGGTTTGCTTTCTGTTTATGTACCAGTGGCTTGTTCTGTAAGTATTGGTGGGAGTGGTCTTGATGATTCCTTGATTGGGCTGTGGGTTACTGTTTGATTGTTGGTGGAGATCTTGGTATTAATCTCTGCTTATCTATGTGGATTGCTGGCAAGAGGGTGTTGTGGTTTTTAGCTTTTTGATAGTCCCTTTTGAATGGTATGCAGATGTTACATTTGAGGAAGCTACCTATGTGGAAACTCCACTGCTGAACATCAGAGGAGCTATAAGGTTTTCTGATTAGCAGGTATATTTTCATCTAGATTGTGAGGGATAATTGCTCTTTCCTTTTTAATATGAATTCACTCATCCTTTTCTCTTACCAGATCAACTAATAGAAATTGGAATGGATGTTCCTGTTCATAATGTGTTGGGAAAATCCATTAGTAGTGGCTGTGATGCCCATTTAGCTGTGTTTTTAATAACATCAGAATTCTGGATTCCGGCCTGAGAACCAATTATAAATCAGTGTTATACTTGCTATACTAAACTTTTCAGTAAGCTTTAAGCTAAGTCTTCATTTTTATTTCCATGTGTTTTGTAGTGATCACTTCAGTAAGAGATTATTGCCTCTAGCACAATTTGGAGTACTCCACTTAAAATAGCAATTGGGGCCTGAATTTACATCATTAAGTGTTGTGGCCATAAATTATGACTGCATCACTTAGTAACCATCTTGGCAGTTCCAGTTGCTGTTGTTAACCAAATCCCATATACAGTTGTGTTCAAAATTATGCAACCCCCAATGCTGTTAAGGGTTTTAGGGAATTTAGTGTACATTTGTAATTGTATTCAGAATGAAATCCTACAAGGACGTTTTAAAGAACCAA
>JAEANM010007811.1:0-17450 GCA_017656035.1 Myanophis thanlyinensis | reverse complement strand
GTTGAAAATATTGGAAAATGAAAAAAAGAAAAAAGAAATTGTTGAAAAATTAGGTTTAAGTTGGTTTGAAAAAATACTTCTGATGTGCATTAACGGCATTCAAAGTGGAACGAGCTTATAGATGATAAAATGGCATTCAAGAACCTCAATTTTCAGAAAATGGTTTCGTGCATAAAACCCTATTGATACTGCTTTTGTGCATAATTACAAAGATAGGCATTTGATAGCTGGTTGATTTTCCACCACAATATGTTTTGCTTGTACTACATTCTTGCCATCCCTTTGTATTTCAGGATAGCTAACTAGGAGACATGGCTATTCCAAGCCATCGTTTTGTCAATGCAGGTGTTGATTGCTGCTTTTGCAAAAGGCAGTTGTCAGCCACACAGCAAGCCAGAGCATCTGCTTCTGATTTAGCTCCCTGCAGGGCATGAAGTTAATGGTCTTCATAAAGAAGTACAAATGATTTCCCTCTTCCTTTACCCTGTCCTAACTCAGAATGTCTGTGTGCACACCATAAATTGCTTCTCATTCTTCAGTCATAAAACTAGATACCTTCCTAATTCTTAAGCATTTGCATTTCTTATGTTGCTCTCTTTTACTTCATTTAGGCACGTGATCAGTGGTGGTATTCAGCCTGGTCACACCGGTTCTAGTGAATCAGTAGTGGTGATGAGCATTTGGCCCCACCCACCTGCCCCTGCCATATCCTGTCCTATATCCCTTTTTTTTTTCTTTTTGGTTCAGCTGAATCACATGAAACAGCTGTATTCTGCATCTCTGCAGCCTTCCTACTCACATGTGCTCCCTCTGGTAAGTCCAATACTTGCAGTTTAGAAGCTGTGCGGCAGCGAAGCACACACACACCAAACTGTAGTAAAACTGGTTGCATCCCACCACTGCACATGATGCTAAAAAGTCACCATACCTTTATGAAAACATTAAAGTACTGCATATGAAACAAAAATACTGATTCTGGATGCAAACATCTACTCTGGATATTTTTTTTCATGTTAACTATTTGAAAGGCAGATTTTTGGTGAATAATGCAACTTGTAGCAACTTTATCAGATTTGTTGTCTCTATTTTGTTCATATTGATACTGTATATCTTTCCCTATGTTAATAATTAGAATAAAGGATAATTTGTCCTATTTTCCCCCAACTATTTTTTTTTTGCAGTTGAGACTACAATTCTCAAAATTATTTATATACAAAATAAAACAAGGCTGGTTCAAAATAAGGCATGTCTTATGATGACTCAGATTTAACTAAGTGCAGTGAAAAGTTAGGCTTTCTTGTTCTGTTGCCATTTCCATTAAAATCCCAAATATTGAGATCCCAAATATCTTTTGCAGTCTTACTGATATTCATGACCAGTTCTGAAATATGAACTGGAAAATTGTTTCCATTCACTGCGTACCTGCTTTTTAATGCACACTGAAAGGACAAGTGTCTGTTCAAGAGTTCCTTATTCGTGACTGGCTATAATCACCCATACTTTACTTCTTGATTAGGATAACAGTCACCAGCAGGACTATCTGCTGAAAGGAAACTGATATGCGCAGTTTCTTTTGAAGATTCTGGTTCAAATGGAAGCCAGTGTCAATCCAAAACCCAAAGATGATACAGTGAAATCCAATGAAGACCAATCCTTGCTTGCACCAATCCACAAAATCTTGCCAAACTAAAGCTATAACTTTCTAACCTATTAGATGTATCTGAGAGATTCTAGGATGTGGCTAGATCCTGCATGTCTTGTCATGAGCGGTCGCATACACATTTCACTGCATTTCGTACCATGTATGACTGTGTATGTGATGAATACAGTTTGATTTGATTTGATTTGATCTCATCTATCCAGCTCAGAACTCTTAATCTGGGCCTTTCTCTGAAAAACTCTTTCTTGCTTGAGCAGGGAGTTGGACTACAAGATTTCCAAGGTCCCTTCCAATTCTGTTCCAAGTCTTCTTCTGTTCTTCTGAAATTCTGTGTAGTTAAAACTCCCTTCCATTGCTTCTTCACATGTACTGTACATTCCAGCCAGTATGAATAACCTAACATTATTTTTCATGAAGACAAGGGATGTCTAAAAAAAAAAATCTGACGTCATTTAAGTGATGTCAGGCAGAACAGTATTTATCTGGGGAAGTGATGGCAAACCTTTTAGAGACCGAGTGCCCAAACTGCAAGTCTGTCTCTCTCATGTGCGCACTCATGTGCACGAGGTGGACACCCAAAGACCAGCTGGCTGGCAGGAGGCAGGACATCACAGTCCCAGCAGCTCTGCAAGAGGTGAGATCTTTTTCTTTCATGAGCTTCTGTTTTGTTGTTTGCAGGGAAACTTCTGTTTCCCTGAAAATGACGGCAAGAAACGCCATGAAGAAATGGGGTAGAGCTGAGTGGGAGGTGACAGCACGCGTGCCCACAAAGAGGGCTCTGAGTGCCACCTTTGGCACGCATGCCATAGGTTCGCCACCACTGATTTAGGCTAATACATGAACTGAAAGAAGCTGATGAAAAGACAAATGAATGTAATGAATATACAAAATACATTTTCTAAATTGAATTCCCTATTTCATGATGAATACACAACTCCATACACTTGGTCACATAAGAAACTATTCCATGCATGTATAATGACAACAACATTCCAGCCTAAGTATTGCCTCTCATTTGTGCTAGACAGATAAATTTGTTCAACAGCACCAACTTCATTTAATATAACTTTGAAGGAAGCAGTGTCTTTAAAATCATCAAGCTGCAATAGATGAATATTTATTTATTTTATTGCATTACAGAGTGTATTAGAGAAATACAAGCTTAGTATCCAAATATTTTTTGGGGAATATTTAGAATTTTTTTCCAAGGGATCAGTTTGCAATGGGAGCTATAGATTAGTTGTAATAGCTGAAGTTTTATCATCAATTTGTATCTGAATGCTAGATTCTGGAGAAGGGTTCAACTATATGATTAGATACTACAAGAAATGACACATTGGATAAAGGAGCTTTTGATATGCTTTAATATAGCTCTTTAGTGACTTTTAATAGGAACAGTTTATAGTGGCTTTACTTCAGAGGAAATTGCATTTGCTCCACCTTCCCTAATGCTCCAATCACAAAATTAGAAGACAAGTAAATTGTACAGTAAGCCCTTTTAAATGACAGGTAGGTTAATAAATTTAATCCTAAAAGCATCTAAAGCTTCATCAGTATATGGCTGCTTGCTCAGTCCCCCACATCCTTCCCTTGCACAAGTGTTTATTAATATTTTAATAACTTAATGTCATTATAAAGCAGAATAAAATACTTAATTAATCAAAGCACATGGCTTACACGATTAGAGGCTACCACTTAATTAGGCTGTTAGGAAGTAATTCAATTATAATATAGTTGCTAAGATGTTTCCAAGATGTTACTCTACAAAAAAGACTTTCTCAAAAAGGTTCACCATCAAAGAGGCCAAATTGCAAAACACTACCATTGGGAAGACTATTGCCATGTTCTTCTCTGTATATCACCCCATTCCTAAGAGGTCCGTAAAGGGACTGTGCATAAGTGCACTAGTGTGCCTACCATCCCTGTCTTACTGTCCCCATTTATTTGTATTTACTTTCTTCATTTATGTTCATGTTCATACCTTTACTTGTTATCTTGTACATGTTTGACAAATAAAATAAATAAATAAATAAAAATAAATATCCTGGGCACTACATAGTTCTCCTAATATAGGTGTCAGTAAGAAGGAATCATTGTTCAGTTTAAGCCTACAGAAATCCAGAAAGTTGACATTTAGAAGTACAATATAGGTAGTCCTTGACTTATGACACAATTGAGTCCAACTTTTCTACTGCTAAATGAGATGTTTCTTAAGTGAATGTTGCCCCATTTAACATTGACCAACAATCATTCTCCAGATTAGGTGGGAATCAGTGGTAGGATGAAACAGTTCAGTGCACGCACGCTTCACACAGAAGTGGAAATTTTATCATGTGGTACTTGAAGCTTTAGAAAACCTAACCATCCCCTTTTTAAATGGTGCATTTTTAAATGAAAGAAAAAGTCCATAGATCCTCTTCTGAAGGCAAGAAAAATAACAGTGGCTTTGGTATAATTCTGGATTATATGACTTCCTATAGGTTGGAAAGATTACAATTCATTTCTTTGGGGGGGGGAATGGTGTTTAATATTTTTGTATTACAAAAAGAAAATTCAATGCTAGTTGACAAATGCAAGTGAAGATTTTAGAGGTAAGTAAGGATTTTTAGGAAAAACTAAAAATCTATTTTCTTTCTTTCAAGCTTTGTGAATTCAATATCCACGTTCTTTTGACATCCAGAGTTTATTTGAAAAGTAAAATGGGTAATGGGGAAAGTGTGTATGGTTTCAAAAGCGAACCACAATCAATTCAAAATAATGGTCACACAGTTTATGCATGTTACTTCCCTTGCCTCCCCTCTCCATACCAAGATTTTCTTAAATTATGATCCTCAGGCTGGTTCCTAAATTTAATAATGTTCATGTATGAGCCTCTTCTCATTGATGGATTTTGTTTCAGTGAATTAACTGACAAGAAACACATCTTGTGAGAGACTGAAGGCTGCAGTCTTGCATGTGGTGTATTCTGTAGTTGTGTTCAAATGTGTGTGAATTTATTCATTGAGGCTCACAATAACATGGAAGGAGAAAGATAACAAAAAAATCTGGACTGGAATCTGCAGCATATTATTTAAAATGACCTACGAGCAGCCATGAGTTCCACCATTAATATGAAGAAAGAAAGGGGTCATCTTTATAGTTTAAGCCACATATTAGTGTTATGACTTTGTGGTAAATTCTTGGATTTTTCACTTCATGTCATAGCTCATGGATATTATTGTTTAAACTTCTCCAAATTACTCCATTTGAGGGAGGGGGCATACTCCTTACTAAGGAGCAGAGGTAGAAAACTGATTGTAACTTGGTATTACTAGTCTGAATAGTTAATAAGGGCTCTGACCTAGACTATGCTGCTTCTGGATTAAGGCCATGTAAATTTTATGGTTTCACCAAAATGTGGCAGTACATTGCCCAAATCTTGGTAGCATTATTTCTGATCCTTTGAGGTATATAGGTAAGGGACAATTAAGAGAAGAAAAGAGTGTCATTTGTTTTCTAGAGGCCTTTTCACCTAACTGCAGTTTTTCTTCATAGTCACAATCATATCCTTGGTTTGTATGTCATATTGTGTGTCATATTGTATCCTGTGGCTATAGAATAAAGTTAAGGGTGGTGTGAGTTGGAATCCCCAAGCCACTAAATGTATCTTAGAGAATTTATCTTATATTTATTATACAATCTGAGTTCCTGACTCAAGGGAGAAAGAAAAGAAGATAGGAAGGAGTGCCAGGACTTTCCCTTTAAGAGAAAAAGATCTGTGCCTTTCAGTCAGTGATATATTTGGTACTCAAATCTAAAGTACTATTGAGTATTTCAGCAGATACATCAGTATTATACATTTCAATTAAGTATAAAAACTATGGATTAAGAATGCTATGGATTAAGAATTGCAATCATAATACATAGGGTGACTGTCTATATTTAGAAAGAAGTTCAGGATTTAGCCATCCAGCTGCTGTTTTTTTTTATCACAGCATTAAGGCAGATAAGATAAGATGCATGAGGGACAACATATTGCCCTTCTAACTCTGTATGTTGACAGCTGAATTGTTAAAGCATTTATTTGGTGAATTTCTTAAACTTTTACTGAAATAGGGGAAAGGGACAAAGAAGGGATCAAAACAGTTGGCATCTGTAGAAGGGTAATTTTACAGTACAAAGTTCAATTATAAACATTAAGCTTGTTAGGAACTTTAGTTTTTTCACCTGAACAAAAATCAGTAGTAAAATGTATGTATGTATGTATGTATGTATGTATGTATATGATTAGGCAGCCACGTTTGTTCATAGATACTTGAAATTGCAGTTTCACCACATGCATTTGGGGAAAAGTAGGGGTGTATAAGAACTGCTCCATGTGTGGAGCAAACATACTGTGACTTGGAGATTCAACTACACAGCTCTAAAAGGGATCACAGTCTGACAACTGAAACTCAGACAATCTGAACTGTTCAGGGTTGAGCCAAGAAAAAATCTGGAGGCATTTACTGGGCAAATCAGGCAAGGCTGATGACTCTCACCCGATTTTCCCCTGATCATTCACTGTGCCCTGTGAGTCCATCTTTTTTTCCAAAATTTCCACTCCCTCTTTTCTGTTACCGTTCCTTAGTTGAGCACCACCATTGCCAAGAATGACATACCCCATCATGCACCTCTCCTCATCTTGTCAGGCTTTCTTTCCCTCTACTGCCCATTAACAGCAGGTTGCTACCATACCCATTGCTGTGCAGATTCCTTTTTATATTCTTATCACCCTAGAATACTTTTGTCTACTACTAGAATGTAGTAAGCTGGATTCTCATGAGGGAGAGGGTGGATTCTAGATCAGGGGTGTCAAACTCAATGTCAGCGGGCCAGATCTGGCCAACAGCATGCTTAGATCTGGCCCATGGGGCTGACCTGGAAACAGAAAAGGACCGGCCTATGGTGCCTCTGCCAGCAACATCGGAGCTTGGGAGGGCCAAGTATGGCTGTCCTGGGCTCCATTTTCTCTGGCAGAGGGCTGCAGAAGGCCATCATGACTGAAAACAGAGCCTTGATGAGCAATATCAAACAGGCCACAAAACCCCGGGCATTCCCCCCTGCCCCCTTGAGGTCAAACACAGCCCTGATGCATCCCTCAATAAAATTGAGTTTGACATCTCTGTAGAAGAATAAGGGAAAACTCATTCCAGATATTTTGTGTGGGGAAAAAGAAGATGAAGACAACTCCTTAATAATTTTCAGATTATAGAGTAGATGCAGATAATTTAAGCATTTAGTCTGGCAAATTCTGCCTATAAGTATGAAAGCTTTAAAAAATAATGTGTCACTCTTGGTTTTTGGGCCTGATAGCCTGGGATATATGAAACATCTATTTTAGTCTAGGCACATATCCTTCAGAGAATTGCCCATTCTGTACATAGATGGTCTATCCTGCATATCTCCATTTAAAGTATATCACATTTCCTCTTGTCTAACTGTTCCCTTTTAATTACCATTGATATTATGCCTTCTGGCTATACAAATGATTGGTCATACGACCTTTGGTTAATGTATTAAAACTCTGCTTTGGTCAAACAATTGAGTGCTGTGTGGACTTTGTTATTATTTCCTTTTTGTTAAAATTTCATGAGAACACCAGCATTTTGCTTATGTTGTCACTCCACAGCATGTTCCGTGTACTGTTTACTTTGGATATCAGCTATGGTGAAGGTCATATACTACACAATATCATCAGAAAGCTGATTCTCAAACTAAAGGTAATCCTTGAGTTACGACAGTTTTTTTAGTGACCATTTGAAGTTACAATGGCATTGAAAAAAGGGACTGATGACCGCTTTTCACATTTATGACTGCTGCAGCATCTCCATGGTCACATGATCAAAATTCAGACATTTGGCAACTGACTCATGTTCATGACGGTTGTGATTTTGTAGCTTCATGGGATCACCTTTTGCAACCTTCTGACTAACAAAGTCAACGGGGAAGTTGCAGGTTCACCTAACAACCATGTTACCAACTTAAAAACTTAAAAACTGCAATGATTCACTTAATGAATGTGGCAAGAAAGGTCATATATTGGGGCAAAACTCATGTCTCACTTAGTAACAGAAATTTTGGGTTCAATTGTTGTCATAAATCAAGGGCTACCTATATAGCTAAGTAGTACTTCAGCTGTCTGAGAAGGGCTTCTTAACTGAAAAAACAAGACTGTACAAGACGACATACAATGTATTTTACAAGAGGGAATTTCTATGTTACAGGTCAGCCTTTTTCAACATTCTTATTCAAGAGGAGTCTTGAAATAACTTTTAAGTCACAGGAAACTCTAGCAAAAAAAAAAATTGGGGGGGGGAACTAAAGGGACTAATGTAGGCAATCCTTCAGAACTGGGTTTTTCCCCCCCTTCTATTTGCTTGGTTAGAGTGGAATTTCAGTGAGATCATTTTTGTGAATAAGACAGTTCCAGGAGATGCTACTAGAAAACTTCAACTTAACAACTTTGCCATTGACTTATAGTGCCTTTCAGTGGTCTGTTTTATCTTTGAGCCTATTAAATATCTGCAGATTTAACTTTTCCATTGCTTAGGCTAAGAAGACCAAATATAGTTCTTGAATTGAATCAGAATCCCAGGGTTTTCTACAACCTCCAAAATACCACTCTGGATTTCTACTATGAAGCTTTCTTTACTTATGTAATAATGCTAGTATTCTTTCTTTGTTGATACTAGACACTTTTGAGTACCATCCAATGGTGGAAAGGGAACACTGAAATATCGTAATTACATAAGCATGTAAGTAGTGAACAAATGAAACAGCAAGAAAATAAATAAAAATGTCCCCTGGTCATTTGAAACAAGGCAAGTGGCGCCTATTATAGTTTTCATTTTATGTTGCTTTCATTTTAATTTGCTTCCTTCAGTGAATGGGAGTGACTCAGTGGGAAGAACAGAGTGCAGCATATTGGATAGGCTTGAGAAGTGACACAATTTAGCAAGAATTTAATTGCTTCCAAATTCTCAGGAACATGGCTTGGAAAAACCACTGAAGTGGTAATTTCTCCTCAAACAAAAGTTATTTTGAATATTCTCCCTTCCTCACTGGAAGATAAATATTAAACTTATGAACGCTCTATTCTGTAAAACATAAGACTGCATAGAAACAGTAAATAAGATCTCTTCATTCATACTTGTATATACACTTCATGGCACATTTGCACTGCTAACTGTTACCAAGCTGTGAAATTGAAATGTAATCACTTCATTGTGAAGGAGGAACTGAAAATTGTTCTTCTTGCAACTTATTCTATTTTAATTAAGGGCAATTACATATACCTTTGAAATACAGTTTGTAGAGATGGATTTGGCCTCCATCCTAAGCATACTTAATAGATTCCATTCAAAACAATGGTATTAAATTGTGCATGGGCTTAAACACAGTGTCTTTAGCTTCATACAGTTAATTAAAATGCATATGAAAAAGATAATAATTAAAAGGCTTCAATTCATTGGTAGAATATATTTTGACCTGAAGAAATTCACATATTTGTTCTAAGAATCCTCTAGTACAACTTCTAAAATTCTTGTCATGTTATTCTCTCTGGATTTAGTAAAAATACTAAATTATCTAGTTTTGTAGAACCAATAGATTAGGAAAATTGGGTCATAGCTGAGAGATATGGCACATGCTTGGCATGTAGAATGTCCCAATTTCAATTCTAAGTAAGCCTGTGAAAGGCCACTATCTAAAAACCTGAAAAACTGCTGCTGACATGGCAAGATGAAAAGAACTTGTATATATTAAAAAGATGTATTACAAAATTGAAGAATAAGTATATGTCTTAGGTTTTAACAAATTTATATAAAATTATTTTGTATTTTTATATACAGGAAAACAGAAAAACTATATGACACAAGCGTATTAATTTGTACAGCTGCTCATCTCAACAAGTGATTCTGGGGAGCAAATAATATTAAAAGTAAAAATTAAAATGAATTTTAGCAGTGGTGAAATGCAGCCTGGTCGTACTGGTTTGGCCAATCCAGTAGCAGCAATAATGTTTGGCCCTGCCCACCTGCCCCTGATGACATTTGGGTCTGCCCACCTGCCCCTGCTCTTTCCTGTCTTATATTCCCTTCATTTTTTAAATTTTTTACTGACCTGAATGGCGCAACCGAAACTGCTCACCTCCGAAACCTTCCCAATCACCCAGGCTGCCTCTGGTAAGCAAAAATAAGCAGTTTAAAAGCCGCACGGCAGCAAAGCATGCACATACTGAACTGATAGCAAAATCAGTTGGAGTCCACTGCTGAATTTTAGTGACAAGTATATTAGATTCATATTTATCCTGGTTGGCTAAGGACTTCTGTGACATGAGATATAGTTTTAGATAATGATGATTGTCAATTCTTCCTTGAGTAAGAGAATTTGTTGTTACTATTAAAGGCACATTGATTTGCCCTGTGCTCAAGAAGCCATTGCCAGAACCAACTATTCTGGACAATTTTCCTTCAATTTCCAACCTTCCTTTTTCATCACCAACAGGTGGAAAAACATTTTCTCATTCTTAACATGATGAAACTCTTCTCAGATAACCATGAAAGACCCAGTTCTCATAGTCTCCATTGGCCCTACCTCAAGGACAGAGTGCAATATAGACAGAATCAAGTGACTTTATCTACCAGATGTCTAGCATACTTCTCACAGTAACCCTGAAAAATGAACCCTAGTATTTCTCTGTCTAAGGACAATCTGAGTCACCCAAAACAGGGCCATCAGGTGGGCTATCTGTGGATGCAATATGGGTAGAAAAATAATTACATTTTGCTCCTTTGCCATCCTAGGTAAACTATAACAGTGGCTCTAATCACCTCTGGTCAGATTCATTCCTTGCCATTTACCACTGATGGTCTAGTCTCTTCATCCACTTCATCTCCCTAAAAGTTAAAAGGTAAAGGAGTCCCTTTGGATTTTACTCTACTAGTCATTGCTGACTACAGGAAGTGATACTCATTTCTGATTCAAGGCCATTGATCAATGCTGTCCAAATATGTTTCTCTGATAATGTGGCCAGAATGACATCACGGAACACTGTTACCTTCCCACTGAAGTGGTACCTATTTATCTATTTTCATTTGCATGCTTTTGAATTTTTAAGGACAGGAGCTAGGGCAAAGATGGGAGCTCACTCTGTTGTGTGTTGCTTGGGTCTCAAACCTGGGTTGTTGATTTTCCAGGCCCAGAAGGTTATGGACTGCCCATTGGACTGCCCTCATCTCCCTAAGCTCCTCTGTAAATGGTAAGATTGTATGTCTATAAGCATGGACAGACCATTCAGATTGGACCATCAGACCAATCTGATTCAAGGCTACAGCAATAACTTTGATTGGACCATGCTCCAGAACAAACTCAAGCTCAAACCCTATTGGATCCATTAAGTCACCTGGGGTGGATAGTTATAATATGTCCACTGCAAGCTCAGGAGGGAATGATCTGACAATGACAATATAGGAGAGAACTATATTTTCCATCAATCAACAATATATTGCATTGCTCTAATGGAAAGACCACATCCATGGTTTCATAATGATTTAAGATCCTGCCTCAGAGAAGGGAAGTCCATAAGCCTTGGACACTCTGCCATAATCACAACTACAGAGTTGAGGGGCTCAGGATGTACCTCCTTTTTTTTCTTGCAACATTGCAGGTATAGGAATCAATCTGTTTCTCTGTTGGCTTTGTTGTCATTATGCCAAATAATTAAATCCAACAAACCCTTATTCAGGGCCAATTGCAATTTTACTCTGCTACAGAATGAATAAAGTGCCAGGATGAGAGAACCCAGTCATGGCCATGTAGTTAGTTTCATAATCCTTGTGAAAGGTTTAGTTCTCCTTACTTGGATAAGCAGTCCTTATCAGCAACCTCTCTTATTCTTCTCATCAAAACTGTACTGGAGTCTTCAGTCACAACCTGAAAAGCTTGTTGTGTGACCTGGCATACACTTCAGCAAGGACAAGCTTATAGCATTGTTTGAAGGAAACGTCAAAGGACTAGAGCAGCACATACCTATTGTTCACTGCTAAGAGAGGGTGAAGATTTAACATAATGCTACAGGAACAGCTCACAGAGGCAACAATTTTCCAGGTGAAGACAGTCACAGGAAAAAGTGCAGAGGACAAAAGTGACAAGAGATATAGAGAAGATACTTTGTCCACTGGAGATATTTTATACACTGGAGCTCACAAAACATTTTGAAGCCCTCCCAGATGGAATGATCACTAAACCTTAAGGGAAAGGGGGAAAAAAACATATATAAAGCTTAATTTAGATCAGGGGTGTCAAACTCGATTTCATTCAGGGCTGAATCAGGGTAGTACTTTACAGGTTAGTGAATCGGGGGGCATGGAGTGTGTGTGGTCAGGGTGGGCATGGCTATTTGATCTCACTCGTATCGGGGGTGTCTGTGGTGGCCTGAGCCTTCTGCCAGTGAAAACAGGCTCCTGATTTCCATTTTTGGCTGGGACTGCCTTGGCCCTTCTGAGCTCTGTTTTCACTGGCAGAGGTACCACTGGCCGGTCCTTTACTGTTTCCCGGGTGGCCAATCAGGCCAGTTCTAAGCATCCCGCAAGGCAGGTTTTACCATTTTTTATGGGAAGTGAGGCAGTAAGCTCTGCGTGTATTTGGTTGTCCTTTTTGATATGAATTTGTTTTCCCATTCAGTTTTGTCTCCTTTAACAGATTGGAGTTAGTAGCAACATTTCAAGCCATTGTAAAAGCTTCTAGTTTGTCTGCACAACTTTGCACAGAAAGTTCAAAGGCTGTTTTTTTAAAGAGTCCACCTCCAAATGTATAGAGGTTAAATATTCCAAAATTGAAATTACAGTTTGTAATAGACATTATCTAGCAGCAAAGCCTGCCGAGTATTCCTTTGGCAATTGCTTGACTGGCTCTTTCGCCTTCAAAGATGCATTAATGGTGGGGAAGGCTAAGAAGGCAGAGACTCAATCAGATAGTTCAATATTTCATGCAAAGTGAAGAAGAGCTCTAAGAGTTGTTATTTTTCCATTTTTGTTTCCAAATCCCAGTTCAATATATCATAACTGTCAAACATAGATCAGAGATGGGGAAGATTCGTTTTGCTATTGTTTTTAACTCACCATTTTCTTGTCCATCATGTAGTCATTAATTTTTTGCTCCTTTGTTGGTTTAGGTAGAGTCCATGAACTTGAATTTCTTCTGTAGTGTTTCTTGTTCTTCTCTGTTGCTTGGGTGTCCATGTATTATATCTGAAGTCTTTAGAATGTTTTAGGAGCTTGATGTTTAGATTTAGAATACCTCTCCCAGAGAATGTACTTATTAAATAAAATAAGATGTATACCTAGGCTATTTGGAAAAATCAAGCAAAACAAATAAAATATAAATTGCTCAGCAAGGAAGATGCTACTCTATCACTAACTTGTCATCTTCCATGGCACCTGCAGCTCTTTAATGAGTGGTGATTACTATATATGAGAAGGGAACTATGTTACAGGTAGTCCTTGCTTAGCAACTGGTCTTTTAGCAGCCATTCAAAGTTAGGACAGACCCACCAAAAGCTACTTATAGATCTGGTTCTGGAGTTCCAATGACTGGTCACGTGACTGTAAATGGTTACATGACTGTATTTTGGGCACTTGGCAAATAGCTCACTTTTATGGATGATTGCAGTGTTCTGGAGTCACACAAGCAACCTTTATGGCATTTTTGCCAGCTTCTAATCTTTTTGGTTGGGTTTCCAGCAAAAATATATCCATAGAACTATATTGATTTGCTTAACGACTACCACATTTCCTTAATGAGCACCACAAAAGCAGTTGTAAAATTAAGACTGGTCATATGGATGCTTCGATTTATAACTATTAAGACTTATGATGGAAATTCTGGGTTCTATTGAAGTTGTAAGATGAGGACTACCTATATGTAATTTGGAAGGATGGAATTATTTGTTTATTTCTTTATTATTTGTTTATTTCTAAAATTTTACACTGTCCATCTTACCTGTGTGACTCTGGGCATTACCAATATTTTTAGCTGATGCAAAAAAAAAGATCAGAAACTACTTAGTTAAGCATTTTTTCTTTTTTTCTTTCTCTTTTCAAGATCTATACTGTCATCCATTTTTCTTCTGTCTTTCCTGTTTTTCTATTTATATATTTTTATCTTTGTTGACAATTTTAACTTTGTAAAAAAAATCTTAATTAAAATGATATGTGAAGTGGCAGTTTAAAGGTCTTTTTCTTAATTATAAGGATTCATCCCAGTATTATTTAGAAAAAGAAAGTGCATTTTTCAAAGCAAGCTTCATGGAGGGGACAAAGACCATAGATCCTTTCACAATTCTATTGCATCGGATAAATTCTGGACTGACCTAGGTAAGTGGGCTTGGGATAGCTTCCTGATGATTCACCAATGAACTGGTGACATATACGTAGACTCTGACTAATTAACTATAGTAATGGGTCACGACAGTAAGTACCCTGTAATAAAACCATGTAAGTGTTTTTGGAACGATATGATCATTTGTCAATTGACTGGCTGAATAATAACAGGGTGCAAGTCTTATGTGACATTCAGCATTTACAGATTTAGATTATTTGGTGCTAACTGCGATCAGTTTATTTGGAAAGTTATCATTAATCCGAGCCAGTAAGTACATTGTGTTCATTTCCTGGCTTTTCTGTTTTTTTTATAACAGAGCCAGATTTTGTTTGGTATAAATCATTGTCTCTTTCTTGCCAAGGTTGCAAGATAGTTGTTCGACACCAGCTGAGAAGTTGGCTCTGTGCAATTTCAGTGCTTTGAACAGCTTCCTTAAAATAAATAAAAAAGCAACTGCACAGCATGAGCATTCAAATCATGGAATCTAAAGGACTTTATTAAAAGCATTTTGCACTTGAAGTTCCAGGTGTTTATAATTTGAATTCAGAAAGCTACCTTGAAATAAGACCTTCTGTTTTAGTAATTGCCACATTGCTGATCAGACTGTAAAAAGTTTGAGCTCTGCTCAATGGAATTAATTTTGCTATGCTGCTCAAGAAAAACAAATTTTACCATAAACTTTGGTGAAAGCTATTTTTCTCTCTCCTACCCATTGTTTCTCTTCGTTTGTTTGGAAGTGACTTTTTAAATTGTGTTTCCAAACATCGAAACAAAAAAAAATTAGTATTTACAAGTTACTTATGCAAAGTAGAATGAAATATGTGGGACAGAGAGAATTACTCAACAGCCTGGATACAAAAGTAAAATTTCCAAAAAGTAAGCTTTTCAAAGCAAGAGAACTAAACAAATAACTTTAAAAAGTTAAAGAAATAAATCAACCACAAAATTATTCAATCTGCATTATCTTAATTCAGGTAATGCCTAGGAAATATTTTAAAAATATCAATTTGATAATTTTTTTAGAATGACTGGATTTTTTTTTAAGAATGCTGCTATTTGATCCTTTATTTGAATTTGAATTTTTAAGTTGTATGGACACAGTCACTATGTAAATGAAAGTAATGGTTTAGTAGAAGCAATTGGATTAGGAGAAGAGCTCTACTCTCTTTAGATAATGGGTTAGGAAAGAAAAAGAAACAGAATTCTACCAGGTGTATCCATAACTACTCTAAGTACTGAGATACTCTTTAGTCTATGGTGATTTGTTTATACTACGGGTGTCAAACTTGCCATGTCACATTGCCATCATGTGACATTTCATGACTTTTTCCCCATTTTTAGAGCTGGGGTGAGTGTGGCCGGCATGTGATATATCTGGCCTGCTGGCCACCAGTTTGACACCCGTGATTTATACTATGCTCATTGCCCATTAAGCTATCTTTCAAGCTTTCTCTAATTGTTGGTTTTTGTTGTTATTCTCAAACATCCATTATTGTATCCTTACTGTATATCATACTTGAACCACTGTGATGTATCATATTTGTCCCATTGGTGATTTTCATTACATAATATTGTGTCACTCAAATTATTGTTACTTTGTTTAGAGGACACACCAGCTCTAAAATGACATGAATTTAAAAATTCTTATATTTAAAAGAGGAATTGGTGCAAGGCTTAAATAACTTAAATTGGTCCAGGCTTAAATAACTTTCTGGGTCTTTTATCTTATTAGTTTCTGCATTTCTGGCTGCTATTAAATGTACAAGAACAAGACAAAGATTTTCTTCTCCTTTGACCCTCTGACCAGTAAGCAATTGTAGATCTTTCATCTCCTCTGGGAAACTCACATACCATGACTGAGTAGATAGAAATATGTCAATAGTTAGGATTCAACTCTTCCACAGATGACAGTTTCCTAAAGCTGTTAATAACAGTAACTTTGTCTGCATCATGATTACTGCCTGATTATCATGATTATTGCTTGAAGAATGGTTGCAGGAACTGAGTATGGCCAGTCTATCATATCACCCACTAGAGGTGACATGATAGCAGTATTTCAGTATTTGAGGAGCTGCCACAAGGTAGAAAGGGGTAAACTTATTTTCCAAAATACAGGAAGGCAGGACAAGAAAGAATGGCTAGAAACTAATCAAGGAGAGAAGCAACTTGGAATTAAGGAGAAACTTCCTAACAGTGAGGACAATTAACCAATGGAACAGTTTGCCTTCAGAAGTTGAAGGTGTTTGCTCACTGGAAGTTTTTAAGAAAAGACTGCACCTATCTGAAATGGCATAGGGGGTCCTGCTTAAGCAGGGAGTTGGAGTAGAAGACCTCCAAGCTCTCTTCCAGCTCTGGTCTATTGATTGACTACTAAGAAAAGAGCTTCTTCAGTCCAGGCAGTGTAGTAGAGCATCAGAAATATGGGCTCATCTCCTTTGATCTCTAATCTCATGCAAAGATAGAAAATGCCCTATTCACCATGGTGAATATAGAGGGATAATATAATCCTATTCTCTTAGATCTCTTGGTATTTTTGAAAGCATGTTCTTTTTCTGAATTGTAACTGAGGCAGTAGTAGAGGGAAATCCAAATGTTTCTATCTGTTCAGTCTGAGGTGATGTTGCCTGAAGCATTTACTGAACAAATTCCTGTTCATCCCTGTGTGAATTGGTTATTCACACTTGCCTTGTCCTTATGCTTTTATCATTTACATGAAGACTCAGACAGGGTTCTGAAAGTTTGGACTAAAGTGTAGTCACTATATATATAACATACAAGTCTAACTCTTTTTTTCCTCCAATCCTAAAAAGGTTACGGAAATAATTACAATAATAATATAAGTAATCCTCAACTTACAGCAGTTCATTTAGTGACCATCCAAAGTTACAACAGCACTGAAAAAAATGGACTTATGACTATTTTTCACAGTTACGACATTCTCAGCATCCCCATGATCATTGTGATCAAATTTCAGATGCTTCTCAACTGGTTCATGCTTATGACCATTGCAGCATCCCTGAGTCACGTGATCTTTTGCAAACCTCTGACAAGCAAAGTCAGTGCGGAAGCCAGATTCACTTAATGACTGTGTTATTAACGTATTGACTGCAGTGATTTACTTAACAGCTATGGTGAGAAGTGCCATAAAAATAGGACAAAAGTCACTTAACAAATGACTCACTTAACAACAGCAATTTTGGGCTCAATTATGGGTCTACCTGTATTTGTAGACAATTTTGGAATTATTAGGACAAGCAATATGACACAATGCAGATGAGAAAGTTACTTGTGGATATGAAATATTTGTATTTAGATCCCCTCCAATCGGGCTTCAGGCCTGGGTTCAGCATGGAGACGGCCTTGGTCGCATTGGTGGATGATCTCTGGA
>JAEANM010007810.1:0-17451 GCA_017656035.1 Myanophis thanlyinensis | reverse complement strand
ATTTGCTGTGAACCGCCCCGAGTCCTTGCGGAGATGGGGCGGTATATAAATTTAATAAAATAAATAAATAAATAAACCATTAGGGAGCCTTAGATTGACTAGTCACTAGTCTGAAAACACTGGGTGAATTTCCTTTAATCCTTAGTGAAAGAAGTTTTAAATACAAAGTTATAGACTTTTTAAAATATAGACAGCAAAGGATGGAAAATTACAAATAAACTAAGGGTCCAGATAGATTTGAAATAAGATTTTGGGATAAGAATCCTTCATGTGGAAAAAATACTGTATTTATTGCAGTATCCCAAGATCATGTGATCACCTTTTGTGTCCTGATAAGTCATTTTAGAAGCCTTAACAACCATATTACACTTAACAACCATATTACAAATTTAATAACTTCAGTGATTCCCTTAACAACTGTGGCAAGAAAGGTCATAAAATGAGGCAAAATGTAGTTACCTATCTTCATTCACAATGTAATTTTTGGACTCAGTTGTGGTCATAAGTTGAGGATTACCTGTATTTTATTTAAATGGACACTCTGAGCAGCTTACAATCTGACAGAAGCAGAAAAACAAAGAAACTAAAAGCAAAATAGAACAAACACCAGAACCCCCCTCCCCCCCCCAAAAAAAGAGTAAAAGGATAATAGAATAATCAAGACAAGATACTACATTATCCATTTCAAAAAAATATGATTGATGGCTTTATCTTATGTTCTTCAAAGGGCCAGCAGGGGTTGAGGCAACCAAACACTGGGGGGAATGATACTCCATGGCAAAGGCATACTTCCTATGTTCCAGTGGATGACATTCTTTTATAGAAAAGACCCAAAGCATGGCTACCCTTCTGGACTTCATGGGATGATCAAAGGAAATTTGAACAGGTGGATCTACAAATAACTCAGACCTATGCCATGAAGAGCTTTATAAGTGTTCATTTTTTCTAGGGCCCTGGTAATGGTTGCTATGAAGCATTACTTTGTTATGTATTGTTTTATTTTTATTTTTTAATTGTCACGCATTTGAGATGGGTGATCACATAAATTGAACAAGTGAAAGCATGAACAAATAAAATTAAATATGACCACATAACGTCCCAGAAAAATTTGTAGATACCGCTAGACTGTGATTCATTTTCTCCTTGAAGGGCTTAGCAAACAATTTTTCTAACAAAACAGACAAAGGAATAAGGAATGAGAAAGTTGCAAAGTGTACTGAGGCAGATCCTCAAATTAAATGGAAAGTGGATGTATTTCCAAATATTTCATTTCTCTGGTAAGGAGCATTCAAATTGTCTAGCTTTAATTAGAAATTTAGAACTCCCTGAATAAAGTGATAAAGGAAATTAGAAGTAGCTAGTTCTGTATTTACAGTCACTTCATTCATTTTCTTTTAGATTGTTGTCTGTATATTCCAGCTGCTGAATTTAAGATTCTTTCAGTAGCTTCTTTTGTCCCATCATTGCCTGAATAACATCTGTTACTTTCCCCATGTATTAGTTCTATGAACATTGATTCTAAATTTGCTCTTATTTTTCAATGACAACATGCAAACTACTGTACAAATATGCAGAGATATTGAGTTCAGCTATCTTACTACAAAATTAAAAGTCAATATATTTGATGTTGATGAATAAATTACTAAATAATTTCCCCAGCATCGTTCGGATAATATTCATAGCTCTTGGAGCTAATTGATTGCCAATGCTTTCATCTCTTTTTACAGGTGGATCATAAAAATTGATTGATTCTTCTCAATCCTTAGCTATAAGGTATCTTCCTTGCAAGCAACCTTGCTGACCTCTGTGCTTCCCTCTGCTGTGCTCTCCTCATCTGGGAATCAGGCAGGAGAGGCAGCTGTTTCTCATCAGAGGTGGTTTGGAGCCTGTCATCTCTGCTGGCCCTCTGCAGCTGCTGCACTCCTGCAGTTGGCTCTCCATCCAGTTCCCCCCACCCCCTGGACTTTTCACTTGTTCGGAGAGGACTGTTATCCTCCCCATCAGATGGTCCTGGGACCTGGTAACAACAACTAGTACTCTGAACCAGCATCCAACAAAGCCATGACATCACCTTTCCAGGGTTAGATATGTTTTCTCTTGGTTTGCTTATTTTTAATTTACCAAACAGCCAGGACAATAGTGTATTATTTCACAGCCTCCCATCTCTTCTGAGCATCTTTTCTCAATGGAGCCTGCTGCCCACCTGAGTGACTACTAGAATTTCCCATGCATCTCGCAGCACAGTTAGGAGGATCCATCTCATTCCCTTCACTGATTGCTTTTTCTCTGATACACTCAAAAAGTCTGCAAGCACTTCACTGAAGCATGCTCAACCAACCCAGATTCAGTATTGAGCCCAGAGGTGACCTTGGAAAACTATGCACAGACAGTTTCAATAATGTGCGCTCAAAGCATGCTTTCAGGCTGGGGAACAAAATATTGGGAAGAAACGCCATCCTAACTCCTGGGGTAGAAGAAGAAAGAGAAAATGCAGTCAGGCTTTCAAGATTCTATTATAGCCTATATCAGGGCTGTCAAACTTGTGGCCCGTGGGCTGGATGTGTCACGCGTTGGCCATGCCCATGCCCGCTTTAGTGAAAGGGAGGCGGGGAGTTGCAATATGTCATGTGATGCCATCATGAAGTTTGACATCCGTGGCCTATATCAATTAGTATAGTGCCACTTAGGGAGTTCATTTCCTGGCCTGACATCCGTGGCCTATACAATTAGTATAGTGCCACTTAGGGAGTTCATTTCCAGCCTCAAAGGGCTGATACATTCCATGACCCTGAGGGAAGGGCACTCAAAATTTGATTCACTGGAGCCCGAGTGGTGGCATTCTTCACCCTCTATTCTGCAGCTTTCCCCCCCCCCCTAAAAAAGTTGTCGTTTCAAATCCCATCCTTGTTACCAAATTATGTATTGGCGCCCCGGCATCATTCAGGAGCAAATTGATGCTACAAGGATTTGAAGGCAAAGAAGGATTTTACTGAGTATTGACAAAATTAACAGAGAGTATTCCAGTCCATAGCCTTTCAGTATGTAAGGGATCCCAAAAATGGTAGCAAAAGAACTCCTTGAAGCTGGTAGTTATGCAAATAACAGATGTAGATCAATTTGTTACTGTGCTCTTCATATCCACTACATAAAACATTTTTGATAAGTTTAACAGAAGACCCTGTCTCTTATCACTACCCACCTCTATTCTGAAGGAAAGCACCAGGGAAAAGACTTTGACAGATTTTGCCTACAGTTAATGGCACTTGTCTCTTAAGTTCACACATAGAACATTCACCTCCCATTGCATATTTGAATGTCTCAACATGTATACACAGCTTCATTGTTATAATCCAGAAGAGTTTCTTAGTGCTAGCAGTGCCTGAAATATCTACAGAAGTTTACTTCAACTTGACCTCCAAGAGAGTGTTGGCAATACATCTCTATCTGAAAAAGAGGTATTGAGATATTAAGTGGCATTTGAAAAACAAGCAATTATAGCGTTTTAAGGAAGTGACTTTAAAATTATCCAACTACTGTTTACAGAGTTCAAGAAAAGGATACAAAATAATCATTTCCATATAAGGCATACTTTCAGAACAAACATACATACATAAATAATAAGGCTAATCAGCCAGCCTTGGTAGAAACACACATCAGAGCTAAACAAGTACAGAAAGTCAACTTGTGACAGATTTGTTAAACTAAACGTTCATCTAGGATTCAGTGAGTGCACCGTACTCAATTTTCTAGATATATTTCCTTCATTTTGGACAACCAATTAGAATGTTTACTGGGTAAGAAACATAAATCTTGCACAGTTCATGTGAAACAGCTATTATCTCACAGTTATCATGCACAGAGCAGCCTCAAACCTTGAAGCAGCAAGCTACAGTACATTTCTAATCTTTGCCCCATTACCAATTATGATTAGGAGGATCACAGGATAATGAACAGAAAATACCTAGCAGTGGCATCTATTCACATTCCTGAACTTGGTCAACCTGGCCATCTAGGAGTGTGAAAAGCTTTTCAGAAAGGAAACCTCACTGAAGAATTAACTGTCTATCCTTGTACAATAGATTTCATAAAATGAACTGGTTATGGTGGTGGTCTGTGATAGTCAGACAAGATACTAAATGTGATTGTCTCCCTGCAAAGGAAATCTATTCTGAAACTTGGAAGTTGTCCTATCCTGGTTCAAGAAGACAAACGTGGTCAGGAGATAAGATGCAGGACATTTGGGATTTCACCAAATCTGAGCAACGGTTAGAGCCATCAGTAAACAATATACAGCTTTAAATTCATTGGGCTTTTTGAGTTGAGGATATGTTTCTAGTCATTCACTTCATTACTTTTGAAGTTATAGAGCTAAGTTTAACATGGCATTTTTTATGAAGATGGAATATTGATTGTTGGGGCCCTTAACTTCCATCTTCATTGATTTCACATTTCCTTAGCAAAACTATACTAGTTTAGACCAGCATTAGCATACCTCCAAAATAATGAGATCTCTATCTTAACCTGAGCTGACATCTGAAATGCCCTTTTGGAAAATGGTCTTGGAAGTGACCTTCATGCTTGAAAGTCTGCATTTTGTTTTTGCTTGTGTGTTCCATTATTGGAAATCATGCTTCCCTCCCTTTGTTTCCTCAAAAGAATCTTTGGACTATTATATGTCTTACTTTTCGATACATTTGGATCATTTTCAGTTGCCCTTCTTTCAAACATATTTACTTTGCACTTGAAATGTGTCCCTTTTGCCTTGACTCAGTCATTTAGCCAGATTGCAAAATATTTCCAGGAAAGAAAGATGCACTCATTTCTTTTCTTCTTCTTCTATTCAATCCAATTCTGGGATTTTTCTGTGCATTCATAAACAGGCTTACTAGGTGAATGGGATTAACCTTCCTTTTCTTTTCTACTCTGCCAGCTGTAGAGTAATTAATTTAGATATTCTTGTACTCAACCGGCACTTGTTTCTACAAACATACATTCGTAAATACACATACAATAAAGTTGCACAGGCAAATACTAAAGTTGTACAGCCAAGCAAGGTTTATTGGCATTTCTGGTTCATTGGCTTTCTCATATTTGAAGCCAAAATGGCTATGGATCTCATGAATGTCCAGATGTCTTTGAACTGCAAGGTGATTGTAAAACACTTGGTTGAACATTAGAAAAAGCAGGAGAGGGTTTACAGCAAAAATATCACAAATGGTCATAATGGCTTAATTTGATCTTGGTGAAAGCAGCTGATGATGACACATTGTAACAAGCAGGGGAAAAGAAATGAGCTGTTTGCTAAATGCAACATGCCTTAAATGGTCCTTTCACTCTCTGCTGTGTACTTAACAAAGAGAAGTAGCCTGCAATACTGCACTCTAACCATTGCGCCACCAAGGCAATAACAGGGAAAGAAGTGGATCTTATGAAAAATGTGTCCTTCATTTGAGACTCAGGTGAACCTTGCAAAGGAATTTCTTAGGCCTGATCCTCAGTTTTGGAATCAACAATCCCATAGATTTGATTAGCTTACTAAGATTGTAGGGCCCAGCACCCTGCTTCTTTCGTCACTATTATAAAATATGATTATCCATCTTAGATGTGTAGATGTTACTGTTCTTACACATTATTCATAATAAGATAAAGGTAAAGGTTCCCCTCGCATATATGTCCTAGTCATTTCCCAACTCTAAGGGGTGATGCTCATCTCCATTTTTAAGCCGAAGAGCCAGCGCTGTCTGATGACAATTCCATGGACATGTGGCCAGCATGACTAAATGCCAAAGGTGCATGGAACGCTGTTACCTTCCCAACGAGGTGGTCCCTATTTTTCTACTTGCATTTTTACATGCTTTCGAACTGCTAGGTTGGCAAGTAACAGGAGCTCACTCTGTTATGTGGCTCTAGGGATTCAAACCACCAAACTGACAACCTTTCTGATTGACAAGTTCAATGTTTTAGTCACTGAGCCACCACATCCCCTTTGTACATAATAGCACTGTTCAAATAGCCTGTTTGAAATCACCCCTGAATTTTCCCTTCTCCCTTTCCTAAATGATAGGACTTAGATTGACTGCCAGATGAACTTTAAAATGTCACATATGAAGTTCACTACCTGATTTTTTCATGGTAATATCTTCCACAAAAATGTTCCAATGCCACTGATTTCCCTGAACACAAGAGTTAACACAAATTCTTCCTGCTCATTGGAGCTTGGTGATATATAGAAACTAGTTTTCATTAGGTTAAAAAAATATCCATAGCAGCATTCTGATCGTTTGGGGCCGGATTTCAAGCTGTGTATTTAGCATTTGCCTGATCCTCATTTCTGGCATAAATGGAAGCAATGGTGGAAATCATTTTGGCTCTTTAAAAACAAGTTACCATATGTAGTATAAGATCAATAATACACATTTTCTTAAATTGCATATTTAATCTTACTTAGTTTGTTTCTTTTATGACATGTCTGGTGGGGGTATTCACTCATCTTAGAAAATTATGCTTCCCCACAGCTCAGAGAGACACAAGGAATTCCAAGTGCCAGCTTCCGTGGAGCAGTCTGTTAATACCTGTGCAATTTCTATTTGTGTATAGTGCTTACTCCTTTTTGCTGAAACAAGGAACTAATTTAAATGGCACAATTGAACTTAGATTAAAACAGGAGAAATATAATACATTTCCACCTTTTTGTTGTACTCTGAATCTGTCACCAGATTTGTCAAAGCTGGATTTCAGCAAGGTGTAATTCTTACTTAAATGTCCACATGCTTCAACTACTGGCACCATTAAAAAAAAATAAACTAGCCATTTGAGTACTTTTGGACTTCCAGTAAAGATGGTAATATATTGCAAAGTTAACGTCCTATCAACTGTCATTTCGAACTATCTAGTTTTGCTATGTAGTGCTAGGAAAGACAGACGTGAAAATGTACCTTATGAAGTAAGTTTTAATCCTTTTATCACCTCATGAACTATAGATGAAAATGTGGAAATGCTGAGTTTATTATAGGCCAGATGTAGCTTTTGCCTTACTTCTCATATTAAGGATAAAGTGGATGGCTATATTCCCTTCTGACAGCAGTCTCCAAAGACTTCATGAATATTTACACACAAAATAACATTCTTTCCTGCTGCCTTTGGCCTACCTAGACAATCTGGATAATTTCAGTGACTAAAATAAACCTTGGTTCTGCAGTTCTGATAAGAAACAGGTTAGTCAGCAGGCTTTTGCAGAACGCCATGAATGGCGGTGGAGAAGAATCTTGGCTTTGCCAAAGAAGGAGCAGCTGATTTCCTCATCATGCAATATTTTAACTACAAGTAACTCGTAACTGCAACACAGAAAAGAAGCACAGAAAAACAAGTATTTTGGGATTGTGTTGTCATTTTCTGGGGATTGGGGGGGGGGGAGAAGAGGCTTATTCCACAGTTTGCTCTTTATGTGGAAGACATCTCATTCTTTGGCTTTTATAAATGTTGCTCAGTGGGAGGGGGAGCTACCACTTGAAAGCAATATTTTGCTATTCCAAAAAAACAAAGATAAGAAAATAGGAAAATGCCCTAGAGGGTTGAATGGTTTACAATCCATCCTAATATTTTAAATGTTTTGTATTTAAAATCCTTTGAAGTTGCAATGACCTATTTTACATGCACCAATGTCTGGGAATTAAAGCATACATCAATATACTAAGTTTTGTGGTGTCCAAACATCTAAGTCAAATAAGTTGAATTAGTTAGAACTGAAACAACTCCCTGAAATTATTCCCTTTAAATATTGAAATATTTAAGTATTAAATAGTAAAAAATGCATTATTGTTTCTAAATATTTGAATATTTGCTCTATAATTTGATAGTGAATTATATCTGGGTGTCAACTAGCAGGTAAACAATTCATTTTGTCTATGGGACTCAGGAACATAGTTTATCCAAGGGGTTCTGATGTTGGTTAACACATATTATTGCAGTAATGTAAGAAAGCTGTTTTTAGGTTGCTAGCTTCTAGATGTGTACCCTTCTAGATGATGCTGTATCACTACATCCAGCAGATTGAGCTGGCCTGAACATTGAGAGATGCTGGGAGTCTACAGTCACCATCATGAAGTCTCTTACCTTTAATCTAGTGATGAGGGCTTTGATATCTTAATGAGCTCTAAAGAAATCACAACCAATATCAAGTGCAGATTGTGTCAAATTTAAGACATTTGAAAAAGAATCCCAAAGGAACATGTGAATGTATGTAGAGGGTTTTTAAATGTGTGTCTGGTTTATAACCTGAAACAAATGTCACACAACACAAGGAAGAAGGATGAGTGTTGGGAACACTTGTATGTTTCAGTAGGCATCTATAATGTAACCTATAATGAGAGAAGTGTGCAAAGTTCTGTTTGAACCAGGAGAGGCTATGTGAATGAAGTTGAACTTGGATCCACCAATCATAGCTCACCTTGATGAATTGGCCACCCCTATAGCATGTGACCAATTTAAAAGCCACCTAAAAAAATCCTCCAAAAGATTTTTTTTCTTTATTGCTACCCCTGCTGTTGCTATGACACATGTTTCAGAATGGACACTGGAGGTAGTAAGGATGACAAATGAGATATCAAAAACTGATCAAATAGGCTGTGCAGGTGACAAGGCAGAGAGAAGCTAATGAAAAAATTACGTATAATCAACATAGGAGATGAGAGAAAAGGCAGCAAATGAAAATTCCAGAGTATGAATTTGTCTGCCAGGACTTTGTTTAAATAAGTGGTTTGTCTTGATTATGGCATCTAATGTGAATTGTCAAAATCCCCATAAAACAATTCAGGTGTTCAAGGAAGAAAATAACAATCAGACAGCTGCAAAAAATTGTAGCCAGTTGGGAATAATTACTAGAACTGTTTAATATAGAAAATGGGATGGAGGGTATTTTCACATCCTCAGGACTGAGTTCTGTCAAATTCAGATATTTTTCTGATGGAACTTTGTTGCAGCAGAAACTTCTGGTTATTCTAGTTTTAGACAGAGTATTCAGATTTCAGAATGGAATACAGTATATCCTGGGGCTTTGCAGTCATTTAAAGACTGGTCTTCTAAACCAAAACAGCCTCTCAAGAGTTCCAGTTACAGAAAATGTCTGGATGTTCAAAAACATTATAGGTATTTGTCCTCTCATACTCCACTCCTGATAATACTATCACATACAAAGACTCAGGTGGCCTTTCTATGCACAATGATATGTGTGTCAATATGTGTGTCAGTCCTATGTCAAGGTTCCATACAACATCAGCAACACAATTAGAACTCCAAAGAAACAAAAGTCCTTAGAATAAGATTTTATTGAAGACATTGTATTGGCACGGTCTGGAGAAATCTTGAATCTAAATTCCCAGGCTTTCTCCACCCAAGTAAAGTGAAAGTTCCTCCCCATTAATTCCCACATGTCAGTTCCTCACCAATCTACTCAAAGAGGGATCAAAGCTCTCCTCCAGCTCTAGCCCCCAGCAGGTGCAAACTGACCAGCAAAAAGTCTCATGAGAAACTTTGCAGAAGAATGTAAAATAAGATAACAGCCTCTGAGTTGGCTCTCTCAGACTGCAACTCCCTAATTCTTTGACCTTGAACAGAAATGTGTCAAAACTAAAAGGGCTACAGTAATAATTGCAAAACCACAGAGTAATAAATTCCCAGCATAGAATATTCTTTTAGGCTTGACACCTGGATTGGACTGAAATGATGTGTACACATCCAGTCAGTACCCCAAATGAGTAAGTGTGATCAAAGATTAGTATCACCGCTGTCAGCTTTAGTTGCTTATTTATTATAGCGTTCTATTTTTATCCTATGAAAATGTCAAAGCAATATAATCAATATTTAATAAAATGTATATGCTGCCAAAAATTGAAAAAGTTAATAACATTAAAAAGTAAATCAAACAATAAACATTCAACACAAAATTTTTAAATGGAAAAATATGTTCTGGAAATAATTGTATTTGTACATAAAACAGCAAAAGAATGGGAATTCTTGGGTAAGAGAGATGGGGGTAAATTTATCATTGTAAAAATGCCATGCCCTGCAATTTTATATTCAATAGATAACCTTATTGTGGTCATTGACCAGCATAAGAGGTTAAAATTTGCAATCTAGCTAATATACATTTTGAAATGTTGATCTTCTTGTTGCAAACATGAGCAAGTTTTTAACATATTTTGATTTAATATTGTCTTTTAGCCAAACCTTTTTTGTCTATCTATCATGACACTGTAAATTTAATTTGAATTAAATATTTGAATATTAATTCCCTTATATTGTTTATTTAATGACCACAATAACCTTATGTATCTACTAGTTTAATAAACACTAAAGATGCATTAAAAATAGTGAACATGGATGATTCCTATTGCAAGTATGATAAGGAAAGAATTTCTTCTAGTTATGATAAGCACGATGAGTTTGTAGAATTTGTATTCTTACTGACACCAGCATGTGTTATTCTGAAAATCTAAGCACTAGAAATAAAAGCCTCTCTTTGCAGATTCAAAGTAAGATGAATAGCCAAGCTCCCACATTTTTATGCATTCAGAGTACTGTCTGAGAGACTGCTGTGAACAAAGCAAACATCTATTCACCAACTCACATCATCATAATTGTGCAAATACATGCTATGGTGACCCAGGAAAGCAGGTTTCCTTGATGTGCCAGAATTGGGAGGAATTAAGTGTTCAGGAAAGTATCAAGCTGATCTTGATGGGTGGTGGGGATGGAGTGGTGGAAGGGAACCTGTTTGTGAATGAAAGCTAGCAAAAATATTGCTAGCAAAGAGACTGTCATTATGTTATGTTCTGAGGACAGACATCAGAATGATGGAGCTCCATGAAATCTTTGCAGTGGTTGTGATATATAATGGAACCCTTTAAATGTGAAATGATTTACAGGTTTATAAACGTATGGTATGAATTTGGTTTCCAGCAGTGTCACTTCAATGTGGAGAATCTAAATTTTGGACTTCCTAAAAATGTTGATAGTACCTTTCTGGCTTAATATACACGGTGTTATCCGTATTTCCACTTTAACAAATGATCTGAAGTCCTCTAGAACTATATAGGGTACAATATTCTCCACACTAAAATAATTCAAAAAATATTTTAGGGTGATCTTAGCATTAGACATATCCATATATGTCTTTAATTTTGGCTTCATAATGCCTCACAAAACATTATTGAGTATCATGTTCTCCTGCATAGTTCCTCTCATGTCCAGCCTGAAGCTACAGTCAAACAATTTCAGCATTTTCTGATTTGGTCTGAAACTGGCATTCTTCACCTTCTCCCAAGAGAAAACTTGCTACATGTAGACATATGCTACATGTATGGTGCCTTAGCAGCAATGCCAGAGATATTGCTAATGGACCTAAGCCCTGATTGTCTCCTATATGCCATTTTTAGCAGGTTGTACCACGAAGGTAATTCAGACAGTCAAGTATCCTGTCTTCTACATTTTTAACTAACATCGATACCAGTTGAAAAATATATCTCACATAAAAGGTAGGCTGCTCTGTTGGGCAGTGTTTGCCTGCCATATGCTATGAATGAGCTTGTCTGTTAATTCACACCTACTGCAGAGATTATATGCACCAGGTGCATACAGGAGAATAACAGAACTGCCAGGGAAAGCAGAACCAGCCTGCCTCGCAAGTTGGGCACAGACCAGCTGGTAAAGCAAATATGGAAAGCCTTTACCCATTTTGCAGATCAAGTTCAGATGGCCAAACCTATTATTACCCATTATCTGCAGCCAGCTGCAGTCATTGTTAAGGACAGTGATTTCCTATCAGCAGGAAATCCACCCAAAACCACCAGATACTTGTCCTATTGAACATTGTTAGGATAACACCATGTGCCATTGTGCCAGCCTTGTTACTGCAGCAGAATAAAGATTGGCTTAAGGCAGGGCATATTATGCTGGATATACTTTTGTGTATTTTTGGAAGAAAGCACATTAAGCTGACTATTGGAAGTGCCCATAGTATGACTAAGAAGCTGAACTACGAATCAGAACACCTATTTCAAATTGTAGCCTGCTAAAGGGCTCTAGGAGTTCTCCATTGTTAAATCTTGTTTCTTCTTTGTTGACAGTTGGCAAAATACCAACTTTGTTGACATGGGGGTCCCTGGAAGGTTGTTTTCCTACTTATCTTTGACATCAATGAATGTTCTATGAACTTTCTTAAATGCCTCGGGGACAGTGCCTGTTTAGTCTTGCAATTATTTCTCCCTCCTTTAATTATAGCCACATTTTGAATGCATCCTTGCATTTAAAAGAAAGTGCAAACAGGTAAGCACATTAACACACCAGAAGATTTTGCCCTAACTCTTCCTTCTGACTTGTTAGCTTCATATCTGCAGGGATAGACTTTGCTTTTCACTTTTAATGGGAGTAATGGAGATGCATTAAGCGTGCGTAGCTTCCAGGGACCAGTTTAAGCTGTACAGAATCTGCATAACCAGCTAATAGTAATAATAGTGATTAAGCAATATCATTTTTTTTTTTACAAAATGGTTTTGCTTAAAGGCCTACAATCTAAGAATATAAAAAAGAGTGCAAAGGGGAAACGATTAAAAGTGGAGATGAGACAGAGTAAAAAGCTGTACTGATTAACTAAATAGGCCAGATCTCAACAAGCATAGGATATCAAACAGAATAGCTACAATAAATAGGATAGGCTGAGGTAAAAGTTTGGAAACAGAACCCAACACACGATTAAACATTTCAAGGAGCTACGGAATGGACACTATGTTGAAACAGATGTGCTTTAAAGGCAATGCAGGTTCCAAATCTTCTGAGCCACAATCATAACCTTCAAAAATTCAGGGGCCACAAATTCTCCTTAAGTTTGCATGTTACAGAAATAGTATGGAATAATATCTGCATTGTTACAGGGAATTAACTGCGGGGACTTTACAGCTTTGGGGGAATTGTTATAAATATTTCAAAGATTAATTGGTCAGAGAAAATCTATCAAGCATTTCTAGGTGAGACATCCAGAGTCATGGTGGAAGTGGAACTGTTCTGTCATCTCCCTTCTTGTGAAAAGGATAAAGGTCTCAGAGGGGGAGATTGATCATCTTTCTCAGATGTTCAGATTCTCATAAAGTGTCACTCCCAAAAGAGTTTATAAATAGCCCTTTCTCCTCTCTCTAGGCTTAAGTAGTTTGTTGATTTTCAGCTGAGGTTTGTTCCTTTGCTTTTGCTATTCCATGCTGCTCAGGCTTCTCCTACAATTTTCAGCAACCAAGGTCCCCTTCCTCTTTTACTTGCTAAATTCACTTTTCTTTGGCAGATGTTTCTGCCACCTTTCTCTTCTCTTACCACTGTGCAGGCCCAACTAGGTGGCACCATATAGTGACTTGGGTTTATTTTGCTAGTAAAATCAAAAAGGGAAACAAAAAAGGAACCATTGAGAATAATGCAATGATAAACTACTTGCATGTACCAATTTAAGTCACTAAATTCAATTTAAAAGTGTTTTTATTTTTATTTGGATGTCAAAAGTTAATTCCTTGTCATCAACTATGCTTGCTCTTAAGAGGCTGTGAAGGACAAGGAGGATGGGCACTTAAAGAAGGAAACAAAATATACAATAACCTTTACTGGCTCAGTAAGCACAGTTGGAGTATCAAATCCAACATGTCTTTGACCAAAGCCATGAACCATATTGAATTCAAGGTGGAATTCAATATAGTTCAGCTACACTACAATACTACCAAGAATAGCACATCTTTTTCTGAGCTGGTGGGTACTTCTGACTTTTGAAAGTAACGGCTGCCATAGGAAGATCTTACTTATTCACAAATTGCCGTTGTGATTGTGGCAAAGCACACATGCAGTCATTCCTGCTTTTACACAGAAGCTTTCCTGGACTTGTGGAGATGGCTGTCCCTGAGATACCCCAAGCAGGATCTCTTTAGCACTGTTAGTCACTTTAAAATGCTTGCTGTCAAGTCTTTGACCAGCAGGGCAGGTTTAACAGTCATCTCCCTTTCCCTCCTTTGTAATTTTGGTAAGAACAACATCAAATGGGTTGCTATGAAAAGTCACAAATAACTTCCCTACTGTATTCGCATTAAAAAAAATAACCACCAATATGGGTAGTATCACATAGATACAAGAATAACTTTAAACAAGGGAAAGCTATTGAACTAAATTGGATTCTTCTGCTGAGGTACTATGCACAGTGCATGCCTTCTTATATATACAGATACAGCAATCTGTGCTATTTCCTTAAAGTAGTATAGTTACACAAGCCAACCTTCCCATCCCTCTTACAGAATGTCCAAAGCAATAGCTGAAAAATATAGATTTTTTTCTCATTCTCCTATGCTTGGCTGTTTAATCTTTCCTTTTGTTTCAGCTCGCCTCCATCCAGGCCCATCTGATACAGTCCACCTCTCCTCCAGGTATTTCGAGGTTTGATCCTTCAGTCATTTCATGGGCAGTTTTCTTGCTGGTGAAACTATCAGGCTTCTCTCCTTATGATAGATAACTGATTCTCCTAATTCTTGAACATCCCTTACTTGAGCTATTCTTCTCCCCTTGTTAGCTGCAGGGAATGGAATTCCAGCTGATTGTAGCACTGCAGGAAAAAAAATTCCATTAGAGGCCTGGTATTTTTTTCTCTTTTACCCCTTGCTTGCTTTTATAGTCTTTGGTAGCTTTTCTGTTTCAATGTAAAGCTTTGTCCCTTAGCTAACCCTTTCCTTTTGTTCCTTATTCTAGATATTTAAGATTGTAAAATGCCCAGAGTTACCCTGTGGTAAGATGGGCAGACAATTTTTACAAATAAATTAAAAAATATATTATTCTGACTTTTTCTGCTCCATCCCTTTATCTTCTACATATATGATGGCTCCACCCTTTTATCTTCTATGTATATCCTTCTTAATGTTAATCCTTGGGACAAAGAGGTCCTCTGGTCAGGGGTCCTTTATTCTGATTTCTTTTCTGTGACTTTTCCCAATTGCAGAGCTTTGGTTCAAATTCTTGGTGCTTAAATGCTTCAGTCCCTCACGGTTCTTGACCCACTCCTATTAATTTTCACCAAACTTTAACTGCTTTAATTATTTCCCAGCTCTACTGAAACTCTATTCAACAAAGCTGTTTTCATCACTCCTCTATGCCCCCACCCTGTTCCCCAATCCCCAATTGCTTTTTAGCATTTTTAATAAAAAAAGACCTTTGTTTCTACTTTTTAAAAATGCCTCTGGGACCCTGGAGTCATTCATGTAAATAAGTATCATGATAGAAGCTGAGACTTTGCAGCATGACAGTTTCCCATTTCTATGTAATTAAAATACTTCTTTAAAAATTAAAGTTAAATGGGTAAGAACCTAGAGGGGCACTGGTTCCCAAGATTATTTCTTTCCCCCTTAGACTAACCCTCTCAGTAGTGGACTTAGCAAGGACTTCAAGATGCCAAATATGCAAGATTACTTTATGTAAACAACTTGGGAGAATAATACCTATTATTTACACAATTGGTTGTGACAGAAGAATTGTGTGTGTGTGTGTGTGCCAAGATAAATCTGCAATGCAAAGCACACTAATTTGGAGCTGCAGCTTGACTCATTTATAAATGCGCCCCTGGAGCCTGCAGAAGGGAAGGAAAAAAGAAGAGGATTTTTTCTAACTAGCTTCTTCTCTTTCTTTCCCTTTCTTCCTTAAGAGATTAATGGCAGTACTTTGTCTTCCAATATGATGGTAGTTTATGAATTCCACAATTTAGTTCCTCTCTTTTAAATTATCCACATTACACAATAAGAACTCAGGCATTTGATCTGCTTAGATATAACTAGAGGGGAGGAGTGATGGAGAAGGAGCTACCATGCCTGTCTAGAGCCATTTTTTCCTCTTCTGATTGGGATGCCTGCAACCATACCGTTAGTCTTTGAGAAAGGATTGTAACTATCCCCTAACTTCTTGGGGTGGACCCTTTCTTGTAGAAAGCTCATGACGCAACTATAGGAAATGGTTTATATTTATTTTGACAATTTGAAAGCAGGAAAGAATTGGCTCCATATCTTGCCTGAATCCTGAAAAAAGGATGGAATATCCAGTGAGTGATGTAGGATATTCAGGAATATAGAAAAACTGGCTCCAGAAAACTTCTTAAAATGTAGATTATTTCCATCCAATCCAGCAGCCTGAGGCTGCATTAAATCCGGATATTACCCTTTTCCATTAATCAATGTCTTTTAACATAAGGAGGGCCCTGTTGCATCACACGTGACAGTCTCATGGTTGGGCTTCCCTCAGGTGGCAGTTGTAAAGATTTTCTGTTCCTTTGCTTATATTCATACTGTGTATCTGACAGCAATCATTTTCTCTTTATAAGTGGAGCAGTGGATAAAAGCTTTGATATAGTGGTTATATCAAGGCTAGAAACCAGACCAGGGGTTCTTGTCCTGTCTTTCCAACCCTTGGAAGAAAGCAAGGTCAAGTAATTTCACAAATCTTGCCAAGAAAACTGCAAGGACTGGCCCAAACAATCACCAGGAGTTAAGACAGAACTGAATATTAAAAATCAAAATAAAATAAAGAATTTACATGAAGACCTTTCCCTCCTTTCTGTTTGTTCCAGAGGGAGCATCTCCTCTCTCAAAGGCCAACAAAGGCTGCACAAGTCGCTGTACAAGGAGACAGCCCCAGTCATAATATTCTGGAGGAATTTTTAAATGCTCCACCATTAAATGACTATGGTATATAAATCTTTTCAGGGTACTTTGCTATTGAAGAGACTAAGTCAGACACTTATATTCATTAGATGTGCCCTAAAATGTTATTCAATAGATGGAAAGAAAAGGAGAAGGCATGTAAGGGGGAAAAGTGTCCAATATTTACTCCATTGTTTTCACTCTTAAAATAAATTACAGTGGAAGATGATCTATGGCTTTCTTTAGACAATAAGAAAAGGATCCCAAACTTTTTTAAAATCGTGGACACACTTGCAATTTTGAGAGTATGCCATAGCATGTTCAAAAATTGGTTGCCATTGTGAACATGCCTGTCAAATGCACCCATTTTCTGGAAAGCAAATTCTAATGGCAAGGATGGAGCAATGATATTTTGCACAGGCAGAGACTATATAATCTTTCTTTTATTGTTTGAAGGTAATTTTTCTCTTCTCATTAAATAGTGTTTCCTACTGTGACATTGATTGACTTTGCTATCTTTCACTTTAGAAATTCAAAGACTTCTGTTCCACTGACCAAGAAATATATATATTTTAACACAGATTGGAAACCTTAATAACATCTTCATTAGGTGGGCTCAATGGTGGAATTCAATACCAGTTCTGTGGGTGTGGCTTAGTGGGTGTGGCTGCAGGGGTTCATGTGACTGGGTGGGCAGTTTCTGTAAGCGGGGCAATAAAGATTAGGCTAGAAACAACACCAGAATGTTTCTTTC
>JAEANM010007809.1:0-17452 GCA_017656035.1 Myanophis thanlyinensis | reverse complement strand
TAATGGAGGACCCCAGCCACCCCAACAACAGACTGTTCACCATGATGCGGTCAGGAAAGCGCCTCCGCTCCCTGAAACCAACACAGAGAAATTAAGGAGAGCTAATTCCCACAGGCAATACGGACCCTAAACCAAACCAAAACAAACCCAGGACTATAAAGTATTCTTATAATCTACCTCTCTTAACCACTCCCTAATTTATTCTCCCTCCCTATCTATACTATTCTCTTGCCCAACCACCTACAGTCGCGAGCAGTCGCATACACATTTCACTGCATTTTGCACCATGTATGACTGCATGTGATGAATAAAATTTGATTTGATTTGATTTGATTTGAGCCCTTGGTGTGAGTGTAACTATGGTAGTTATAGGACATTCCAAACTCAAAGCATTTTGGATACCTGTAAAGGATAACATTGAAAGAGAATAAAAGAGACAATGATGTAAAAGGTAATTAAAATCTGAAAAAAATATATCAGTCATAGGATAGAACCCTGTGTGCCATATCTTGGTGGTAAACTTTATTGTTATTCTTTTCAGTAATATAATTCAGTTTGTGGTGTTGGTCAGCAATATTATTTGCATCAATATCTGAACTACTTTTATTTAAATCAGTTCACAGGGGAAGTGTTAATTACACATCTTTTCATCCTTCTGGCAACTTTCTCATAACAGCATCTAGTGATGGAACTCTTAAGATTATGGATCTTATAGAAGGAAGACTCTTATACACACTTCATGGGCATGAGGTACAATCTCTATTTTAGACTTGCTTTTAAGACCTTATTTTCATCATAGAAAAAATAATTCCTATGCATGGAATGATAAAGTTACTCTAATGAAATCCATGTCAGTTACTGTTTTTATATAAAATTATCCTTATCTGGACACATTATGCAAAGACACAATTCTATATGTGGTTCCTAGAAGTAAAAAAATAACTTAACGGCACATAATCCATTAAAATATCATTTGGACAAATATTGCATGCATAATATACTAATTAATGTAGTCCATTTCACCACCTAAATATGTTTAATGGTTACTAAATGCATTACTTCTTTATTAGCAATTTAGGAATGATTAAATAAAAAGAAAGGTAAGAATATTAAAAAAAATTATGCCTTTTAAAAATATATTTACCTTGTTCCTCTCTGTCCTTTTTAAAAAATTAGGGTCCTGTGCTTTCTGTAGCTTTTTCAAAAGATGGAGAGACATTTGCTTCTGGTGGCACAGATACACAGGTTTGTTAAAATAATTAAATTCTAAACTAAATGCCACTCTTCTTAATAAGTTCACTAAATAAATATTTTATTATCAAATTTAGAAGAATACATTTTTCAAGTATGTGTTGATTATAAAATTGATGTTTTTGTCAGCAAATTTTCCCTTTAATTAAACTATACTGTATGTCTTATTGATTTACTATAAACTGGATATTCAGCTAAATGCTTAATTATCAAATGAAAAGCCTGCATTCATGAAACATTGGTAAATTTCTTACAGGTGCTGCTCTGGAAGACAAATTTTGATTCATCTGAATATAAGAAAGTTCTTGAAAAGCATGTGCAAAGATTACAGAGTGATGATCCACCTCACCTTCTGGATATATACCCTTGGTCACCTCATCGCCATGATGCAAAATCACAGTCAGTTGAGGTAAACTATTATGGCTTTTAATACAACTGGGATCTGCTTTTCAGTTTTTCAGTATAGATATTTCTTTAGTAATACTGACTGAACTTTTGATCATGTTTTTCCAGAGTTTTTCATTCATTTTCTTCTTTGCCACCCAGAATTTTTATTCTTTCTCCTAAAACTGGGCATTTTATACTCAGAGATGTAGTATTTCTCATTAGATAGTTCACTTTTCTCTAAATCTTTTTTAAAAAGACTTTCCCTACTGGTTGTAGAGCAGTTTTAGAGTTATGTTGGGGGTGGAGAGTAGGCTGCCAATATTAAAGTTCAGTAGTTTTCTTATTGACGTGATAGAGTGGTGAATAATGGGGACAACTCTGACTTTAAAGCTTCAAAGCCTTCCTTTCTCTCACTTCTTCCTAATTACCATTAATGCAAAGGCAACCATATTCTAAATAGGCAAACCAATAAGTTAGAAAAAACTGGACAACTAGATTCTAGTATGAGTTCATGTTTGAGCATATTTGGTGGCAATAAAAGCAGTAAACATTTCTTTGTGTTTGCATTCCTAACTCATGACTCTGTTTAGAGTGACATGGCCCTTTTATGGGGAGGGACAAAATGATTTTGTGAATTTCCTTGTAGATAAACTTGCTTATAACTGCTATTGTTTGGATGTCAGTTTGACAGAGCAATGTTGGCTGAGCAATATCAAGTATTCATTTGAGTTTGTGAAACCTGAAGAAGACTGAGTCTTCTATACCATGATTGATATCTGCCACCTGTGAATTAAACTCATGCCCCTCTAGGTCCTGCAGTGATCAAGCCTGACATCTGCCACTGGATCTGAAAGGTGCCAAATATCTCTTTGAGGGGGATATTATGCCCTGGACCTTGAAACACTTAGTGTGCACTCTAAAAGGCCATCTCTCAACACAGGCATATTGACAGTTATCACCCTGTTTAGGAAAGTTTGACAATAGAGTAGAGACTTAATTATGGAGTAACAGATGATATAGTTCATATAATGATAATATGGATCCCACATACAATGGATATACTGTACATGTTTTATGTAGTATTTTATGTTAGTAGTTTATTATAGCTTTAAAACACTAGATGGCACAAATGTTAAAGAATATTTTGTTAAATGGAACCATCTATATAACAGGATTTTTTAGGATCAGTGCATGTTTAAATATAGAAAGTGCTATTTTATATTAAGTAGCTTTAATGTAATAAGAACAATAAATGTGGCGATAAAGAATATTTTATAGGAATTGATCTTTTTAGTTTATATAATGCCCTCATGGTGGAAAAGAAAGTTGAAGTATTTTAGATTAGGAGATATTTGAAGATACACAGATTGGAAACTTCAGCTCATACACAAAATATCTGTGTTCTTTCTGTCAGGAAGGAGAGAGCCTATTTTAATCTATTTAGCAGACATTGCAATAGATCCCAGTTAGTTTCTATGCCGATTGAAATTATATTGCTTTTTTTTTTTAAGTTCTTCATGAAACCATTGCTATTTCATTGTCTGGTAGGATCTACTTATCAAGCCTCAGCTATAGTCCCATCCATCAAAGTAAAAAAAAAAATTACCACAATAGAAATTATCATTTTAAATAATTTTTCCACTTCCTTAGAGAATCATGTTGACATCCAAGTACATACTTAAGTCAGGTTTTATTTGTTGTTTGTTTGTAAAATTTATAAATTGTCCATCACACTCAAAGTAATTTTAATTTTAGAAGCTTTAATGTACAAAATATATATTTTAATATGGAGTCTTCAGTGCTCTTTAAGCTTGATTTTGTTGTAGATATTTCATTATCTACCTGGATAATATCACCAGTGTGAGCGAGTGTGAGGTTTGCTCACAGCTGCTACTGTTTATATACAGTAGCTTGTCCTTGCCAATTTTGATGGGGGATGGGTTTTCCCATGTCTAGTTCCTTGATCTGGGTATTGTAGTTTGCCTGATCATTTGTCTGATGTTAATCCCTGTTTGTTTAGGAGTATGGTGGCTCAGTGGTTAAAGATGCTGAGCTTAACTGCTGGAAAGGTGACAGCCCGGGTTCAAGACCTGAACCCACACGATGGAGTGAGCTCCCATTAGTTACCCCAGCTCCTTCTTAGCAGTTCAAAAAGTATACAAATGTGATAAATAAGTGGGAAGGTAACATTTCATGAGCCTTGGTGTATAATCATATGGTATATAATCATGCTGGCCACATACCATGAAAATGTCTTCGGGCAACACTGGCTCCTTTAGCCAAGCAATGGAGATGAGATAAGATAAGAGATGAGATAAGAGATAAAGTCAGACACTGGAAAGAGGAAGTCTTACCTTTATCTTGATCCCTGTTTATCTGGGTGTTGCTTGCTGGAAAGGATATTTGGGGAGGGGGGTGTTTCTTTCTTAGCATTTTGTTTTTCTGTATTCAGCAAGGGGTTGATTCACCTGAATTCTAGGCTTTCAGGAATTCCCTAGCATTCTTTGAATTTAGCTTGGTTAAGGATGGTCAGTTTCCCAATTGAAACTATGATTGAATGTGTCCATATAGCTGTAAGAGATTTTTAATGTCATGGTGTCAACTATTTTGAATCCATTTGTGTTTTAGATGTATTTTAGTAAATGTTAGGATTCTTCATTATACTTTTATGAGAGTACTAGAGGTAACATTTTTTACATTAATAATTCGGACATGCTTCATAAAATTTTAATTCTGTTCTACATGCATAACAATGTCTCCACTTCTTTTTATGAAATTCCTGAACCATTTTTTAGAGTCTCCTGGAGAACAGCTCTTGTTTTAGGGGTTTGTCAATGCAATGCATTAAGACTTTGTATTATATTGACATTATAGACTGCTTTAACCATTGTTAGGCAGTTTTTTAAAATTATCACTATCTAAGAAAGGAGTAGTTAAACTAATGCCTTCACATATTTTAAATGAGAATTCCCAGAAGCTATAAAGATAATTGAAATCCAAATAAAATGAGATAGCTAATTGACTCATCAGAGAACATGAACATTAAACAAATTTCACTCTTAGTCTCGAGGAAAAAGCAAAATAAACTTGATATAATCCAAACTGTAAGAAAAAAATAAGGAATCTCTTGTGAGCATTATTTCTTTCCTAAATATATCCTGAATATTTTTCTTAAATATTTAAATATCTTATGTATATTTTAAGCATTTAATATTTATTTTCAATAACAGAATAATAACAAATCTATTTTTCAACAGATAAATCCCAACTTTGATGTAACAAATATGCAAATATTAGATCCTCCTGTTGTAAATATTGCTTCATCACCTACTTTTCCTCCATCATGGCAGGTAAGTTTCAAGTTATACCAATTCAATACAAGTTAAGATTTAGAAAGCTAATATGTGACAATTTCTGTGTCTGACAATTTCCTTTCTTAATTGAAATAAAATTATGAGTTTTTGAATTACGAATCTTGAATTAAGCTTTATGCATAATTTATAACTATCAAAAAGCAGTTTTTTAATCAGAAATTTTTATTTGCCAATATTGTGATTCTATTTTATTTCTCAGTAAAGGTAGATGTAAAGGTATCTTATAGTCTATCAGAAGTGGATAAGGAACCTGAGAATTGTAGCAGGAGACAGACTGAACAGACATTCCCACTCAGTTACACAGAAACGTGCCTACATGCAGAGTAACATTTCTTCTGCTACTGATAATGAAAATATGATAATTTTAATCACTTGTATGTGTTAGTTTAAAAGCACCAAAGTGGTTGTGGTAAAATTTAGCAGGAAGAAAGTGAAGCACTCCAGAATCTAAAACAATGTGGTTTTTTGTTTTTGTTTTTTGGATTTGAATGAAAAAATTACAGCTACTTTTCATTTAGCTAATTTAACTACAGTAAGTTGATTAGCAACATTCACAAATATGATGGTTAAAAAGATGAAGCCATTGTGTGAAACACAACCAAATAAACTGATTCTACTTTACGGTAAAACTGGATTAAGAGAATCTTGCAAGTCTGAAAGTCCTACTCTCCCACTATCTCTTAAGCCTTCTTTGCCCCATTTCCCAAGGTCTTTTCCCACATACCATTACAACACAAGTGGTTAAGATGCAAACCTCAACAAAGAAGATGTGAAACAGTTTCTGGAGGAACATCAAGTTCGTCCATAATGGAAGGGAGTTATTTGCCTGACAAATATTCAATGTAGACCAAATCAGGTTATACTTGGGGAAAAAAATGCCAGAATGGACCTTCAAACACAAAAAGGCTGAAGCAATGCCTGCATTTGAGACTAGAGTAACCTTTCTATTGGGGAGAAAAGCTATCAGAGTCAAGCTGAAGCCATTTTTGATCCACAAACCAGGTAAACCCCATGTGTTCGGAAACATAAGAAACCACACACTGCTCTACTTGGAAGGCTTGAATGATATATGACCTCTTCGAAGATTGATTTATGAATTGTTTCATATGTTAAGTCATAACACCAGTATGACAGGATATTAGCATGATATAAATGCAAAATTTTGGGGAAGAAATGTTGGTCTTATAAATAAAATTGAAGGATTTGACCAAAACAAAATATGGATGAAATAAATAAGGAAAATTTTATATTGATAAAATCTCTTGATTTAGAGGTTAATACTGAAAGATGTGAAAAAAAATTATCTCAATTTCAGCATGATAACCTGGACTGAATGAAAGCTTTCAAACAAGGATTTAATTGAAAGAAGAATTGGTGTGGATCCAAATGTAGAATGTTTTGGAAAGGTACACCAGGAAATATATGAAATCTTAAAGTGTCAGTTGTGAAATATATGAAGACAAAAGAAAAAAACAGGCAAATCAAATTTACTGAGGTTTTATTTAAAAAGTTACTCCTTCCTCCACTTCTCTCCCCATCACCCTCCCTATCCACAAGAATGGAACATCCAGACAATCCACAGCCATCAACCGGCTATGCCAGAGGATTCAACAGTAAAAAGAAGGATCTTTAAAAAGATTTATATCCTATTAATTTAATGTTTACGGGTAATGTAAGTGTAAAATTTGATATAGTCTGTTTTTTTTATTTTTGTAATGTAATACTATGCTTATTTTGTACTTATCTAATAAACCAACTTTTCATACATTGATTTTCTATTTAATGTTTTTTGCTACTAGTTAAGCACAAAAATAGGCATACAGTATTAAACCAAAGCTTAAAAATATTGTAAAGCTTTAAATTGTCACAATAACATGCAAAGATTTAAAAGGTAATAACAGAATAACAGGTGAAAGGACTCTATAATAAATATAATAATTAATGTAAGAAATAATTAGTGTTTTAGGCAAAAATATGTTAGCATTAAAGATTTGTTTGAAATAGAATGTACAAAATATTATTTAAAATGCCCACTCCATAAAGGATAAAAGAAATTTGAATATGGAAAACTGAAATAAATAATAAATATAGTCACAGTCATATCTACACTACCATGATTTTCATTTAGTAACTGTTTTGCTTAACTGGACTCCAGTTGCTAAATAAGCATTGAGTCTAATCACACAAATTCATATAAATACATCTGCCTAATTTTGGAAGAATGATAGTTCAGTACTGGAGTTGGTTGTAAGAAAAAAATTGGTTAGGGGTTCTTTATACGATTCTGGGTTCTGCAGAGTAAACCTTATTGGATAGACACTTCTCTAGAAAATTAAGTACATTGTTTTTAGATATTTCTAGTATTGCATAATGTTTTATTTTAAGTTTTGCTTGTAGTTAAAGAGTCTTTTTTTCCCCTAATACAACCCTCTTTCAATACAAAGGGTCATTTACAATGCAACTTACCTTTTCCACACTTATAGTTTACATATTTGTGATTCCTTATCACTGTTTTATAAAAAACTATCATTATTTTGCAATAAGTTTTTTTCATATTAACATATATCGCCAATTGATTCACCAATTTTTATAGGTGGAGTTCCGTTCTTTCTAGTAATTAGTGTCTTTTGAATAAATAATTTACAGCTGTCCTGTTTTCATAAACTCTTTGTTAATTTACCTTGACCTATCTTAGAACAAATATTAAGAATGTCTACTTTTCCGTCCATAAATGCTTTTAGAAATACCATTTATGGAGTTTTCTTTTCACTACATTTTTCACTGAAAATCTTGGTTCAAACTTGTCAGACAAATGATTTATTAACTGCTAGTCATATATTTGGAAATAACTATTTACTAAATATTTCCTCCATGCTTTCTGATATTTATATTTTTCAAATGTATTAATGGCCATATAGTCTCTGGTTTTTTAAAGCATCTGTATATTATCAGTTTTTATTATATAAAATGTGATACAAAAATGATATTCTTAACTAAGTGCTCTGTGTATAAAGGATTCCTGTATAAAGAATTTCTTGGCATCATTTCTTCTTTCTCATGCAGTGTTCTTCCAAATATTTATCACTAAGTTTTAGTAGATGATCCTTGGACTGCCAGCCATGCAATGGAAAACACTTATTTTACTTTATTGCATTATTTCTACATTACATTCTATGAGCACTAATTTGGTGTAGTGGTTAAGTTACCAGGCTAGAAACTAGGAATCTGTGAGTTCTAGACCCGCCTTAGGCACTAAGTCAGCTGAGTGTTCTTGGACCAGTCACTCTCTAGGCCTAAGAAGGTTGCAAATATTCCAAAATCGTGGTCAGAAAAGTGCGTAGACTTGTCCAGGCTGTCTCCAGGAATGAAAGTGGCCTGAAGGCATTCAGCCACACATATGATTACTTCCTAAATGATCATATCTCCAAATGGCTTGCAATAAAATCATTCAAGCAATAAATAGGCATTCCTGATGGCAATTTGAGCTTTCAAGTGAGGAATAAGGATTTTTGTGTTTATGTTTTAGAAAAAACAGCTCTGCATAAAGCACGCAAATTCACCAGTTCCCATAACAAGCAAATATTTTATTTGGTTGATTTATTCCCAATTTATTGACAATCAACCCATCATTGCATTCAGTGTAGAATACATATATCCTCATCTGATTCAGAAGTTAATGAGAAGTATTTTTGGTATAGTAATACAACTTGTCTCCAAAACTCTTCTGGGGCCTATTCTATGATCTGATAATTCAGAGAAAAATGAAACTGATAGCTCTCTTGCTTACTTCCAACTTCAATACTATGAATTGGGAGATATATATACAGTATATCAGAAATTTGCAATTTCCTAGAAAAAAAATGTTTATAAAAATTGCAGACCTCTCATATCCCTTCATGTGATTGTACTATTTAGTGGGTTTGCTTTGAGTGTCTACTTTAAGGCTTCTATTTGTGAGATAGACATAAATATTTCTATTATGAGATAGACATAAATATTTAAATAAATTAAAAATATAACAAGATGGCTGCAAGAGTCAAGTATATGATAATTCATTACTATTCTCTGAAATATATCCAGCAAACAGAAATTTATCACCCACCACCTAATTCATGATTGTAAATGTATTTATTTATTAAGTTTATATTTCATTAAACCCCTGTCAATCTAAGGTGGTTTACGAGTAATCTATGAGCTAGAAAAATACTATGATAGAAATCAAAACAAGACAATTAGTGGTAATTATGGTTCCATGAATTGTTAAGGGGAAACTGTTTACTGGTTGCGACTGAAACTTCATCCCTGCATACCAGCTAAGGAATACTTAACAAAATGTCACTTTGAACAGACAAATAATAGTTTAGCTTGTTATCATAGGACTTGTTAAGACTTATGGTAAGTATTCCTCCAATTCTAACATTTATGCAACATAGATCTAAAAATATGTTCTACTTTTAAAGTAATACAATAATTTGCTATACAAATAAGGCTATTCTATTTTCATTTCCAACTTTGAAAGCTAAGCCCCAAGGATGCAGATGCACTAGCAAGTCTTTCACACAGGAAATAATTATTTTAGCACTCTTAGAAAGTGCTTCTGTTACTTGGACAGTCTGATCTTAATGAGTTTCCTGCTGACCTACAAGATGATTTAGTACTGATCTGAATACCTTTCTCAGTTCATAATGAAGCAGGCTATCTATAGTTCTGTAAATCTGTAACTGTCCAGTTTTAAATTTGAATGTGGCAGATGTCTGTTCAACTGGTTGGTTGGTTGGTTTTGATTGATTTTTAGTCTATCAAGCAGGTTTGGGTAGCACATTAGGAATCCTTCAAACTTGTAGAAGAAATTGAAACCACAAAGCCATTTACAAATTACTGTGTGTGTGTGTGAGAGAGAGAGAGAGAGAGAGACTGTAACACTTGTTTGTACTATTTTCTAAAGTCCATATCTCAGAGAACTTAGCTTGGCTGCGCTATTTTAAGTCACTTGTAATAGATGGAGGTTAGTAAGGGAAGCATTATAATCTGCATTGTGACTCTTGTCCTTAATTTATTAAAAATCTTTCAGAGTCATTGCTGAATAGATATTTCCCAAAATTATGTTCACTAGTCCAAGTTTTTTCCCCAATGTTAATTGTCCAATATAAAAAAAATGGAAGTAATCTTGCAGCTTTAGGATAACTTTATTTTTTTAAGGAAATTTTTATCAAAAGAGGGATTGAACCATAAAGTTCTTGGTGCTCTCTGATCTTGATTGCAAACATTTCATTACCCAATAAGGTAATATCAATGTGAGTATGAGGTTTTCTTCCTGTTTCTATGTGTAGCTTGCTCTAACAGATATATTAATAAACTATATGTACTTATTCTGAGATTTGTGTTAGTTTGTGAGTTTTACATAAAAGAAAGCACACTATTATTATTGGACACGATACAGGGACTTTTTTTTAGAATATTTTTAGTTGAATATACATGTTATATGCTTCATTTCTATTTTCAAGATAGTAGTTGTAGATCTTAACTGGAAAAATAAAAGGGAAATTCACATAACTCAAAAAAAGCTTCATAGGCAATTATGTTGAGCAGATAATTGTTCCATTGCCTTTGTCAAAAATTTTCTTGGAAAAACTAAAAAAATAGCCCATGTATTCCTTATTTTGGGGAAAAGTTTTATCATTTAAAGATTTGTTTTAAATAAACAAATTTTACCACTTGAAAGTGAACAAGCTGGAAAGACTGGAATGTAATTAAATACCATATTTATTTTAACATAAATCCCATTAAAGTCAATAATACTTATTTTTAGTAAATATCATATGATTGCCAGCTTATTTGCATGCATCTTGAGTACTGACAGCTCTCCTTTTTGTGCTTTGTCTAGATTAGGATGGTCTTAAAAATAATCTGATAATGTTGAAATGCTTCAATACTAGGCAGAGTGTAAGCATAGCCATTATTTCAGATTCCCTTTCATTGGTCAGAGTACAAAAAGCTATTCTAAACATTCCCACTACCGTTGTCAGGGATATGCAGCTTTCTCAGGATTAGAAGCTACAACCTACTTCTCCCACCAGTTGAAGGGATTTAGGATAAAAATACCCTCCCTTTATTTTTAACCAAACAAACAAAAATAGTATTATGGAAGATTGAGCATTTTGGTTCAAAATCTCAGCAGTGCTGGGGTGAGACATTGGCAAGTGGGTTTGGATTGCTTACCCTTGATTTTTTCCTGTGTATTTTGGGGAAAGTGAGTTTACAGTTCACTAGTTTTCCTTTCATTTTGACAAAGAAGAACACTGCACTTTAATCCATTTCCACTAGAACCGTTTACAATTTTAGACTCTGAATGTGTGCTATTTTTTTCTTTAACTAGACTGTTTTATTGAAAGGTGAAAATAACATCTTATTTAACTGACATGGTCACATAAAAAAGAATTGTTAGTTATGAAATGATCATGGAAAACATCTGCTCAATATATAAAAGCATAACCTGTAATGTTTGCAAAGGTAAAAATAAATTTTACTTCAAGTAAAGCAGTTCTTGGGTGTGTTAAAGAAGTACCATAGCTGTTATTTGATGTCATCATTTTACTAAATTTAAATTGACTGTCACCCTTAGCAAGCAAGAAATAAATAAAGCTAACTTACAAAGAAGAGGTGCAAAAGCTGTAATTGAGAACTTAGGTTCTATCTTTTAGGTTTATTATGTCCTTTTTTGTATCTGTCTACACAAAAGGAAAATATTAAGCTAACCTATTAAAAGCAGCAGTGGGAGACAGAACAGATACACAGATCAAAGTAGGTAAGAAATTGGTTTAAAAACTTTACTGTACACTTTAGATAGGTTCAAATTGCCAGGACCAGATAGTTTACATCATAGGATACTGAAACAATTGGCAGATGGGATTTCTGAACCATTGAACAAAATCTTTCAGAGCTCCTGGAACATAAGGGAACTGTCAAAGGATTGGAAAAAAAGGTGATCAGGTTCCAGTCTACAAGGAGGAAAAAGTACATCCAGGAAACTACAGACCAATCAGCTTGACCATCAATACCTGGGAAAATCCTTGAAAAGATAACCAAAAAGCATATTTGTGAGCATTTAGAAATAAAGCAATCACTAGAAACCAGCATGGGTAAGACAGGACAATGTGGGATAGACAGTACCACAACCAGACAGATTCACAGCTGGCTGACCAGCTGACTTGGCATGTAGTCCTCAATAGAACTAGATGTAAGTGGATGGAAACATATAGTGGGGTACCTCAAGGTTCTGTCTTAGGCCCAGTGTTCTTCAATATCTTAATAAACTTCCTCGATAAGGGAATAAAAGAGGAACACATCAAAGTTGCAAATGATACCAAACCTGGAAGAATTGCCATCATTTGAAAGGTAGATTTATGATTTAGAAGGGTCTTGACAGACTTGAACATTGGGCCTTTTTAACAAGATTCAGTTCAATGGATAGTCATAGAGAGGACTTGTACTCCAAAGCACTTGAAGGTAGACAAGAAGCATACATGGAAGCTCTTTAAAGAGAGATCCAAACTGGAAGCAAGGAGAAATTTTCTGACAGTAAGAATAATTAATAGAACACATTACTACCTTTTAAAGTTTCACCTCCTATGCAATAACAGAATTATCTCATGGTAAACAAAACTTTATAGATAGGCTTTGCAATGAATCATGGCAGTGTAAAACATGTACTTAAAAATAGGATGGTCAGAGCCTGTTTGCAATTAAAATATCAATAAATCTCTTAATGAAATGATAAAACTGTATTCGATGTATTACTATGAAAAATACGGCCAAAGATTAAAAAGTTTTGTCATTTCACTTGTATAATGCAGTACAAATTTTGGGGGAAAATTTGATATTTTCAAATAAACACATAAATGTGTTATTATACAAACTGGTAACTTTTAAAGTTGAGGGTGTTTTCTCTTTGAACTATAGCAGTGTTTAATGTAATTAAGCACTTGATTATCAGTTGGATTGTTTTATCTGCAAAAGTTTTCTAGGTTATGTCATTCCTTTCTCTGTAAATTTGGGCTTCAAAGATACTTCATCATTCCTATCCTGTAAGTGTAAATGCTTGCTGGAATGGAATGCCAATTACTTTATGCATAGCTTTGCATGTATTTGTGTAAAAACAGCTCACTGTATTTAACAAAGGTTGCCTTTGTTAATAGACAACAATGTACTTTGTTCTCTTTAAATGATAGCAATAGTTTCCTGTTAGGGTTTTTTTTAAAACAGATCTTATCATTTAACTTACAGAAGCCAAATTTTGTGTCTTTAATTTTCCTCTGTATACCTCAAAAGACAGTAGTGGTAAAATGGCACCCACAGGTTCCATCATCCATGAATACTGTTAAACTATCTTTGAGGTACAGAAAGCTTGGACATGCCCAGTGAAGTTTTCAAACATTACTGCTTTTTTTAAAAACAGCAGATGCTTCATACATACCACTCAGGGCTGTGTTGTAATTTTCTGAATATACTTTTCAGATTCAAAAATTGCTTGGGGAAGGGGTAAGGAATTCTACAACAGCAAGATTCGTTTTTCAGTAAATATTCTTTTGAAGCAGTCCTCACCATTGAGAATGCTTCCAGTGTTGTAAATGAACAAACTGAAAACAGCCACAGACTTTGATCCCTACTATTGAAGGGAAAACACATTGCCAGATTAGTTCTGTGGATTTTTCAATACCAGGTAATGTATCAGTTACAAAACAATGAAGAAGAAAACAAAAATATGAGCTGCTCAAGATCTTTGAAAAAAATGAGACAAACAAAATAGAAGATTGAGATCAATCTAATATTTGCCCAAAATCAGGGGTAAAAAAGTAGTAGTTGAAATAACACCTGTTATTAGATGTGTTTGTTAGTGGGAGAAAGTGGATACCCATCACATGAAGCTGAAGATATTATCATAAATATGCTTTCTATTTTCTTCTGTAAATCTAGTTGAGAACAAATCCAGCTGTAGTCCATTGGTCTATGCACCAAAATGGGGTGAACAATGAAGACTTCCAGCATCCTTCCATGTTACCTTCTCCATCAATGTTAAAAAGAAATTTGAAAAGAGAAATGATGCGCACTATGGCTGAACCAGGAACCATGGATGAGTCTGTGGGCATTTCACCAGTACTGACTAATGCCTTGGAACACATTGTGGAGCAATTAGATGTTCTGACAATTGTGAGTATTCCTGCACCTCTGTATTAGAGTTCTGTTTTGAAATTGAACTCTTAATAAATAGTTTAAGCTTCCTTCTATATTTTACCTTTAACAAATGAAGTTGGCCCATGTGGGAAGGGTCCTCAAACATATGTTTTTTAGCCAGACTTGAAACACTTCATTTAACATTTTTACTTCATTTTACAAGTTGTAGTCTATCTTTCAAAATTTTCAAGAATGGTGTATATCAAATCATTAGATAATTCATCAACTTCAGATCTGAGGGAACCTTTAATTTCTTAGCCCTTTCTTTAGAGTAAATAATAAAATAAGTGCTTCCAAATTGAGTAGTGACTTAAACACTTTTAAAAGTTGTCTTGTGTGATCCTCATTGTCATATATGAAGGCATACAGTATATGACCTTTTTCCAAATTAGAATATAAATAACATTCACATACAATTTAAGTGAGTGTTTCTCATCTAGTGGCATAAGTGCTACTGGTGATATAATGACATACTTGTCACCTATACCAGAATGAAAGAGAAAACATTTAAGCTACTGGGAAGGGATTCCTGCTACAAGGGACAGAGAAGGAAAATGGCCTAATATGCTTTCCCTTAACCTAGAGTAAAATCAGTTTATCTATAGAATCAGAAAGATGGTTAAGTTGAAACTATGATAGAATGCATGACAAAAGGAGTACAGGCTGTCACATTGATAATGTTCGTTCTGCAATAGAGAGCACCTTCTTACCAGAAAAAGGCAGAAAGTTCAGGTTGGGAGGAACTAGGAAAGGTAACATTTCCATTCTACAGTCATTATGCCATTGCATGTTATGAGCCCATGGAACCTTGGGACAGCCAGTAACTGTGTTTCCTTTGCTTCTATCAGTTATGTTGGGCAACCAGTAACATTGAGAAATAATCTACATTGTTTGGAAGCTAGGCCAAGATATGATTCCCACCAAAAGTGCCCAGCGCTTCTTTCCCAGAGGTTGAGACTCAAAGGTTACCTTTGTCTCATTCATAAATATGGGCACTACAGAGGGCATCTTATTTCTAACCTAAGCAATCTTAACTGAGTTGCTTGTAATGGAAGAGACCAGAATGCGATCAAGAATGTTAGTTAGGTATCTCAGCTAATTGTATCCCTGAGCAGCAATTCTGACTGGAGTGCAGACTTATTACTTGACAATTTAAGGCAACTTGCTAAGCATTAAGGCAGTAATCTGTCTTCCAATTACAGCTGGGCTTGCAACATACCCAACCAAACATTTAAACAAATGCATGATTGAATATAGCAAATGGAGATGGGTAGAGTGGGTGATAGACACAGTCAAGTGATCTATTATGTGAAGGAGTCTTTTTTTAATGTAATTGTGTTATTTTTTTAATATTTTGAGGTGATTTTTATCTGCATATTATTTTCTACAAAGAGTCTATTTTAGAGCATGTCATAGAGCTCAGTCATTTATCTGTAAAAGCAGCTACATTGATAATGGATGGGGAAGAGCAAAAATCCCCTTCTAAGGCAATATCATTATATCAACTAAAGATTTACACAATAGTTGTAAAAGTGTCAGGATTCCAATAATAATTTATCATAAGAAAAGTTACTGTTTACCTTCAAGGTATGTTTTCTCTACACTACAGTATGAGATAATATACATATTGTTATCACTGCCCTTTTGGGATTGGGACACAAATTCATGTTAGAGAAAGAGAAGCATAACTATAAATATGTTCTGTCCAGTGCCCGTGCCTCAGATACAGTAGAAAAGCTTATATAGTTATGTCTCTATTTTTGATTCCAATTGCTGGAAGGAACTTACTACAAATGATAAATGTAACAAAAGAAAGCATATAAACATATAAATAGTTGTCTTAGAAGAAAGTACTTTTTAATCTCTGTCATGATGTAACCCAGATTCTTTGACAAACTTATTGGTGGAATGTAAGACATAAATGGATTAAACTTTTCAATAATGCCTTCCTCGAAAACCGTTTTAAGGGATTTGCATCCTAGCCAGTTATTTAGAAATGGATTTCATTGACATGTTTTAAAGATATGTTGTTTATTTCACAAAAGATACAAAGCTCCAAATAAATATTTCAAAGAATTATATTTATATGTTTGATCCAAAGAGCTCCATGCCTTAAGTGTGTATTTCTTCCAAGTGCATATAGAGGGGTGGAGAGAATTGCCCGTTTCTCAATCATATTGCATGCTGTTCTTGCAGATAGTAGTAGAATCTCAAAAATCCCTGGATGGCGTATGTAAATGTAATACAGCACCAATTGTTGTCATTGGTTCTCAAGTTAAGGTGGAGAGAACTAGCTTTTCAGAAATTTAACTTCCAGAACTGTCTAAGATAAAAGATAGTTCACTTGCATTTTGGTAATCATAATTTATAATTTACATTTGACTATATATGCCACAAATCATCCTGCTATATAGAGCTCCTGCCAGATGACATGCCAGATTTTATTGTTCCCCTCCAGTATTTTTTTAAATTATAAGAATATGAGGCATTACATTTCTGTATTACAGGTATCCAAATTGATGACTTGATAATAAAGAGTCTTTAGGGAAGTAATATTTTGGACTTCCTAATCTATTTAGAAAAATTAAGATTATTTGATCAATTGCTGCAGTTTATTTCTTGAATGGATTAAAAACGAATAACATACATTTAGCAAGCATCTAATAGTGTTCATTATTTTCTCCTAATAGACAGTTTCAATCTTGGAACAGCGCCTGACTTTAACAGAAGATAAATTAAAAGAGTGTTTACAGAACCAAGGAAAACTATTACATTCAGTCAGACTGGGAGAAGAAACAACATAAATGCTGCCGAATACTTATTAATCTATTCTCAGGGAAGTGAAGTAAAAAGTGGTAGTATTTAATGACACGAATCTCACAAATAAAAAGTGCTTATAAGATTTTGCTTGTAAGATTTTTTTAACAGATCATTGCTAAATATTGAATATATTTTATTATATATACGACGTGTAATATACAGCCAATCCACACGCACGATACTAGGCAAGCAGCAAAAAACACCACCAACTGACAAATAACAAACTTCATTCCATTTGCACTGATGAAGGGAACGAGTGAGTCCCCAAAACATTAGCTATAATAAATCATGGTCCATGATAGTGTTTCATCTCCTTTTACTTATAATATATCTGGACCTCGAATTTTTAATTTTATTCATATATATATATAATTTTATTCACAGTGTGT
>JAEANM010007808.1:0-17452 GCA_017656035.1 Myanophis thanlyinensis | reverse complement strand
GTCTTTTTGCAACGTTTCGGCGAGATCTCACTCGCCATCTTCAGGCTGGTGCCTTCTGCTTCAAGTCAGGGCAAGAAATTTGTGACTGGAGCTGCTGTGTCTCTGTAAATAGGATTTGCCAAAATAGGATTTACACAAAGTAATCCAGAAAAAGAAGCTAAGAAATGTGGTTGAAGAAAACTCAAAAAGCTATACCAAAATAATTAGACAGGATTGTAGAATGATAGACAGGGAATGTGTTCAGGATCAATTTCACTTGAAATAATTGAAAGGTACATATGATAGGCAGTAAATTGTTGGTAAATAAGAATGATGGACGTGCAGGTGATGAAATGCTAACTAACTGCAGGAGATGAGGCACCTAAATTGACAAATGGCACAAATGCCAAGTACAGAGCAAGATAATATAACCTAGAGTAACTTGGAGATTGGAAAAAAAAAATCAGTCTATTTATCTATGCCAAATGAAAAAGATGCAAGGGAGCGTGCAGATTCGCAAATCATTGCAGACTTTCCTGATGCAAGCAAACTTTAGATTAAAGTCTTATAAAAAAGAATAAAACTACATATGGAAAGAAAAATGCCAAATGAAGATGCAGAAGAACATGACATCAGATACCTAGCATAAGATGAATAATAGTAGGGAGAGAAAAGGAGAAAAGATTATAATGTAAGGTATATAATATATTCTGAAAGGCTGTTTGGTATTTTATCAATGAGGATAAGTGAATTAGTATGGTATAGCAAGATTGAGTACATGGTGTATAACCCTCATTAATGGTATTTTCTAGGGTGGACAGACTGCCTTAATTTTGGGAGTGAGCCATGATAGAGAAGATATGGTGAAAGCATTGCTATTATGCAATGCCGATATAAATCTTCAGGATGAGGATGGCCTATCACCATTAATGGTGGCTTCTCAACATGGTAATGTGGAGATGGTGAAACTTCTTTTATCTCATTCAGGCTGTGATCCTACATTAGTGGACAAGGTGAGAAAAATAGATGTTTCCCACATATTTTGGGCTATGTACTCCATATATGTTCTTACTTACAAAATTATTTGGACTAGGGCGGTTTCCATAATGACATCTATTTGAACTGGAGCCCAATTGGATGAAATCTGTTTGGCAGGCAAAAATATTTCATGCTTTTCATTTAATAAAAAGTGTGGGTTATTTTAAAATATTTGATGTGGGGGTCTTTTTGGTTTAAGATTATCCTAGTTTTAACAGTGTTCCAAACATGGCATTATTGGCAATTAATTAATATTTGCAATTTCTTTTTCAGAGAACACACATCCTATATTTTCACGATATTATACTGTGTGCTTTTTAGAGCTGCTTGCTTTTTTTTTTTGCATCAGTTATAAAACTAAAAACAAATAAAAAAGATCCTGTGCCATATTGAAAAATAAGCTTCCCAGATATTAACCCCCGCGCAAGTTTCAATCTAAGGGTTTGAAAACCACTAATGTGGATGCTTTTTTTCTTTAGCATGCAGACATTCTTATAGAAATCTATATTGTTCAGATAAATCTGCTCTTGATTTGACTGTTAGATCCTTTAAAAGCGAGTACATGCAATACAAAATTGCATAAGGGGTATAGGTCTTACAAGTAATTATTATACTCAGTCACAGATTGGCATGAGTTTGTGGAGATATAATACCATAAACACCATAATTATATGTGCACCAGTAATTTAAATCACATGGAGTAATGGCAGCATGATGGAGTAAAACAAGCATGCTAGCAAACAATTTTCATAGTATCTGTAGATTAAAAATTCATGATATAACAAGACTGAGTATGTGGATACGTGCTTTGCTTGAAAGTACAGATTGCAAACTAAAATTCTGGGTGGTTGCCTGCTTACAGAGTAAAGTAATACCCATGTTCATTTCCCCTGCAATTTGAACCAAATTTAAGAACCTTTAATAATCACAATATATCAGTTATTATTTAAGAGTTACCGACCTCATATTTGAATTAGTTAATAGGAGGTTGGTAAAGGTCCAGTTCAGTGGATCTAAAATAAAGGATGATGCATACAGAACACCCAGCAAATACAAAGAATAATATGGATACAATATTTTCAAATATGAAAATATGAAAAATAATAATGAATAATTATTCATATAATTAAACTTAGAAATAAATAAAAATATTTGTCTAATGTTTTACTATTGGACCATGTTGTCTTCCATGTTCTCATACATTATGTAACTCTTTATTTTACTCGCAGTAAAAATTGGTTTACCTAGCTATTGATGGAATAACTCTATCCAGATTCTTTAAAATGTATTAATCAGAACTTATATAACCTCCATAAAAGTGATCCTCATTTTTCTTGGTGTAAGACCAATTTCTATTCAGGAAAATAACTCAGCTAGACTAAACACACCTCAGCTTATCTTTTGTTCATAGTTTGATTTACGTTGGAAAAAATGTTTACTTCCCTGATAGTAGCTGAAGAAAAGGCTATAATCAGGTACAGATGAGTCTTATCAAGTTTGGACTCACTGCGAAAGGACCTGGTTTGGAAGCACAATATGCAAACTAGGTCCAAGGCAAGGCTGTGATTTATAATGTGCCTATAATTTCATAAGCACTGAGACAGCGGGAAACAATCGCATCTTTCTTCAAAAATAGCTCATGTTTATTCTATATCCAGTCAGTATTATTGAGATAAAAGAGCGGTTCCATTAATTAGTGGTCCACTCTACGAGCAGGGGACTGATTTTCTAAAGAGAGATAAGGGTCTATAAAATCAAAGGAAATCAAAGGATTCATCTAACATTTTATTATTAAACCATGCTGGCTTCCATGTTCTCAAGTGTTACGTTGAATCTGTGTTTTACTGACAAAGAAATTAAGGGAGATTAGCATTGATCTATTTCATAGATATAGGCTAGAACTAATTGAATTTCACCTCTGCCATTTGAACTTACAACGGCACTGAAAAAAATGACTTATGACCATTTCTCACAATTATGACCCCTATGGTCATAAGGTCAGCATCCCTATCGTCATGTGGTTTCCATTCAGATGCTTGACAACTGGTTCCTATTTATGATGGCTGCACTGTCCCGCAGTCATGTGATCCCCGTTTGTGACCCTTCCAACAAGCAAAGTCAATGGGAAAGCCAGATTCACTTAACAACCATGTTACTAATGTATTAATTGCAGTGATTGACTTAACAAATGTGGCAAGAAAAATCATAAAATGGGGCAAAACTCACTGAACACATTTCTCACTTAGCAACATAAATTTTGGGCTCAGTTGTGATCATAAGTTGAGGACTACCTGTACTTCAGATACCTAATTTAAAGTGTAAGTTCATATTTGCTACCAAAGATCCAGAACAGATAAAGAGAATTCTGAGAGCGAGACAGGAACGATACCAATAGAAGAAAATAATTGTAGCTCAGGCTTGAATTGTGGAGTCCTTGGTGATCTCTGAGCTTGATTGCTTTCTAGCAGATACTTCATTACCAGATGAGGCAATATCAACGAGCACTGATGATGTTACTTAGTTTGGTAATGAAATGTCTGCAGAAAAGTAACCAAGCTCAGAGTGCATCAAGGACTCCACTGATAGTTGACAGGTAGGTGACTGTTCTCACATAGAAGTCCTAATGAGCTTGTCCAACATATAGTAGAAACAAGTATGCTGTTCTTAATACACATGGTTCACAACATAAATGTGCAGCTTTAAATATGGGTATGTCTGCTATCTGGGAAAAGTAAATAGCTTAGGAGAGCTGGCATAATAATATTTTTTTTTGTTCTTCACCATGTAGGCTGGCAATTCTGCTTTGTCCCTGGCTTTGAAATCTGCCCACATGGAAATTGTAGAGTTTCTACGGACCCACATACATCATACTCAATCTATGAATACATAAAAGAAAATGGAAAAAAACTGTATCTGATTGAATGAGAAATTCATAACAAAAGACTTATTGTATTAGCCAACTCTGTAACCACTTTATATGCCAATGATTTAGCTGATAACCACTGATGTATCTACTTATGAAGAAAAGGAAATATGCCAATTATTTGCATACATTCCTCATAAACGAATCACTCTGCTGAGCTGCTTTTTTAGTCTTGACCTATTACCACTGCAACAAATGAGAATTAGATTATTGCAATGCCTTTGTATGAATAACTATTCTTTTTTTTCAAATTATTGCCTTCTAAAGGTGAGAGATTTCAGCCTATTTTTTATTTTTCAAAATACCTGTGAAAAACATTAAGAAGCTACCTGTGAAAAGCATTCAGAATTTATTTGTTGACATGCATTTTCTGTTGCCTGAAATGATGGCAACCCAAAGTGCTTCCAAAAATTTTATAAACACACCAAAGCTATTCAGTGGAGACACTGGTAATACTGGCCTATTTTGACCATATAGTTGGATAATCTGATCCTATATCAGTTTATATGAATTATCAGGGTACCATGATCTAGTAAAACAGATAAACTAGTTATAGAACTAGTGGTGGTGCGGTTCTGCTGACTGCCGACTGCCTGCAATTTTGCAGATGAATCTCCGTAGGCTCAAGGTTGACTCAGCCTTCTATCCTTCCAAGGTCGGTAAAATGAGGAGCCAAATTGTTGGGGGCAATATTGCTGACTTTGTAAACTGCTTAGAGTTTACAAAAGCACTGTGAAGCGGCATATAAGATATTGCTATTGCTATAGTCTCTCTGCAAGGTCACTTCTCTCAATTGTCTTATTGGTTTTGGCTTGATGCTACCAGAGTTTACTTAATTCCAGAAACCAATTCATTGTTGTAGAAAGGAATCGGTTAAATGCCAGAGCTTGTTCTTGCTAGAAAAGGGACTACTTAAAGAAATAGTTTGGGCCTGATTCCAATTCTGTCTAGAGCAAGGGTCTCCAACCTTGGCAACTTTAAGATTTATGGACTTCAACTCCCAGAATTCCTCAGCCAGCTTTAGAAGCTGAAGTCCACAAGTCTTAAAGTTGCCAAGGTTGGAGACCCCTGCTCTAGGGGATCTTTATTAGTATAAATGGCATTGAAACTCTTATGCCTGAGAATCACTAGATCAGGGGTCGCCAAATCTTGGGTGATGGCCCGTTTCGAAGCAGGCCATGCAAGTGGCAGGCGAGCGCATATGTGCATGATACTCCATTTGTGTGAGTGGTGCATGTGCGCTCACCTGTCGCTTGCGTGGAACCATTGCCTTTCTCCCGCCCCCACTGCTGCCACCACAACTGCTGGTCCACAAAGCCAGAAAAGTTTGGGATTGCTGACCTAGATGTCATGAAACACTATTGTTTAAAAAGCTTCTATGGTGTCCCCATTTTGTACAAATGTAGAAAGTAGAGCTGGTCTCACAAGAAACCTGTTGTGAGTGCTCTGGATCTAGCAGTGACATTTAGCCCTTCCTTGTCTTCCATATTCAGAATTCCTACCTTTACAAAGGATAATGTGAAATTTGATCTGTTCTTTGCCAGCCTGACCAGAAATCATTAGCTATTAGCATGCTAATTTTAGGAATGCTATGCTATCATGCTATATTTTTCTGCCCTTGCTAACAGCTAATGATTTCTGGTAAGGGTGGCAAAGAACAGATCAAATTTCACATTATCCATTGCACAGCTGGGCATAACCAGGCAGATAAATAAGAAAACATGGAATTAAAATGTAGACCCTCATAGTGAGTTCCTACAGACCCAGAAAAATCAATTTATTGAATTAGCTGAGAATAGTGACCCTGCTTTTAAAATGAATGTCTAGTATTTTGCTCCTATGGCAGATGATGTTTCCAATTTAGCTATAAGCACAGTAGTAAAGCAATACTTATAAAATAGATAGTGCATGCTATTTTTTAACCTGCTGTTTCAAAACAAAATTCAGTTAATTTGTAAGTTGTGCTATTTATTAGTATTGATTTTGGTAGGTACCAGTGATCAGTGCTGTCTTAGCACGCAGTAAATATAGATTAAGATATCCTTTACATACTAATCCAGTTGACTTGATGTATATGGCTGTAAGAACAAGTATTCAAAGCTCAGTATATCAGACAGGGCTTGGAAGAAAGTAGATTCAAATCTACTATTAAACTCACAGGGGTGTCAAATTGGTGGCCCATGAGCCGGATGCAACACACACAGGCCACACCTACCCCAGCTCCGCAAAGGTAAAAAAGGTCACAATACATCACTTGACGGCAACATGACACCGCGAGTTTGACACCCATGCTCCAGGGGATCACCAGGTCCAAATGATTTAACCAAAATGAAAATAAATGCTTCTTCTAAATTAGAGAAATTAATATTTAAAAAATAAACAGGAAGAAATAGAAGTGAAGTTGTGTACAAACCCTAGTTTTGACATTAAAAAGAAATGCATGGGCTCATTTAAATCTAATTGAGCTTAGCTTGTAATAAAAATGTAAATCCGTATGAATAGCAATAGCCTGCCTATTTTTTATTTAGAAATGAATGTATCCAGTCCAAATGCACACATTATTTCTTATATATTAAAAAGCACAAAGACTTTGTTCTCTGTTCCTTTGGAATTATTATACGCACAGCACTTTTATGTCATGTAATTTGTATTTGATCAAAATACTCAAAATGAACTGTATTTTTCTCTGGAGGCTTGAGGACAACTTTGCTACAAGGACTGCTTTTTCTTCTTGAATTTCTTTTTTGGTAAGTGAAGCACAAAGAGAAAATTAATTTAAACTTCCTTGTGAGGATGATTATTGTCTAAGGTATTTTCAGAATTGGGTTTTGCAGAGTCTGTGTCATTATGGCTTCATGTGAAAAAGGTGCTTTTGGGCAAACATCTGTTCCTTGGTTTCACTAAGCAAAACTCTTGGAAATCCCAAATTTGGGGAAATGAAATACAATGTAATAATTTAGCTGCTGCCTGATTCCATTTACTGAGTATCCTACCCACAGGATAGCTAGAACATACAGGTAGTCCTCGACTTACGGCCATTTGTTTAATGACTGCTCAAAGTTACAGCGGCATGGAAAAAAACTGACTTATGACCAGTTTCACGCTTATGATCCATGGTCACGTTCGCATGCTTAGCAACTGCCTTATATTTATGACGGTCGCAGTGTTCGGGAATCAGGTGATTTACCACTTGCGATTTTCTGATGAGCAAAGTCAATGGAGAAGCTAGATTCACCTTACAGCCGCATTACTAACTTAGCAACTGCAGTGATTCACTTTAACAACCGTGGCAAAAAGGTCATAAAATGGGGCAACACTTCCTTAGCTTAACAAATTTTGAACTCAGTTATGGTGGTGAGTCAAGGACTACTCAAAACCAAGGCAGTGCATAGAAGACAGGCTTTCCTTGATCTTCCATAGTTCACACAATAACTTTCAAACATACATTCCACAGCCTTAAAACTATGCAGGCAGCTCCTCAACCCCGCTTCTCCTCCCAACAGATCACTTAAAGTTCAGGGTGATGAAAAATAATATGCATTATGTATACTCTTAGTGATTCTGTCTCTGCTTTGGACTGCAAGTGTAACATTTGAAAGGGCTTAATTTGCTATGCATGTATGACATGTCATTTTTGTTTAATTTGGGGTGGAGGAGGGCATAAATTTGCTGTAATCTATTGTTTTCAGGCAAATAAATTGAACTGAAAAGCAATCATTTACTAGCAAATAAGTTTTGATAATCTGCTGTGTTTTAGAAACATGGTTGGATGAAACGCAAATGCTACCTCTCAAAGAAATAAATTACCGGTACATGCTTTTCCAGGAATGTGCAAGACGTCATGGTTGCAACACTGCAAGTAGCTTTTGAGATTCCTTTTGAAAGGAAAACCCCACGAATATGGCTGTACAGCACCTTAGAAATAATTTGGAAAAAATAACATAATGTGCAGGAGAATGTTTAACTTTGTCTTTTGCTATTTAAAGCAGCCACATCTTTTTCCTAAGATACCCTCTGCCTGAGTTTCTTTCTGTAAAACAGTGCTTTGTCTTCTCTCTTATTTCATACTCATTTGAATTTTATAAACAGAGCCACATTGTATTTGCATTTGGGAACTGTGGTCTGTTACAATTACAGTAGAGAGATTTACCGTACTTAAGATCAAGGTGTATAATCCTAGAGACTGATATTAACCAAGCCACGGTTCTCTGAATTTGAACATAACAAGGATCAATGGTTAATGCAGCAGCAAGGCTGAAGCTAAGGAGAAAAAAAGTCTGAAATCTGCGAGGAGTTATACTTCTAACTCGGCCGCCCGTTTTATTGCAATGGCTTGGTAGTTACCACTTCATATCATACTCCTTTTTGTGTTTTGTTTCAACTCAGTCTTGATTTCTGGTGACTACCAGACAAATCCATGCAATGTTTTAGGTCTTATTTTTGGAAGTGGCAGTTGGTTGCTGCCTTCTTAGAGAGAAAATAACTAGCTTATGGTTATGGTTAGCTATGGCTTTTATGCCTAAAGGAGAATTTTCCCTGCTCCTAATCCATCATTTTAATCTCCAGATCAAATTGAGTCTTCTTACTGACAGATAAAAGAAAAAGAAAAAAATGTCAAAATTAAAAGCACACTGAAGACCACCTTGTCTGTGTCAGGGTTCCACACAACATCAGCAATGCAATCAGAACTCCAAAGAGACAAAGTCCAAGGAATAAGATTTTATTGAAGACATTGTTCTGGTACAGCCTGGAGAAATCCCGAATCTAAAGTTTTATTAAGAAGAAAAAGGGAACATCCTGCAGAATACCCTTTCAGCTTTAAGTGGTGTCATAGAAGGCATTCAGAGACCAAGGAGATAGTATGTAAAGCCTCTCTAATCACAAGATCATTCTGGGGAGATCTGCTCTGTTTGTAATTTAGAGGAATGCTCTTGTAAAGTGGTTTCAAATTGCATAAAAACCATACAATTTACTGAGTGAGTACAAGGCTAACTTTAATTCACAAAAGGACTTCTATTTTGATTATAAAATGGAGATTTCTCTGTAATAGGCTCTTAGAGAAAAGATTGAAGAACAAAGCAAACTAATAAACAAAACGTTTAGTAAGGTGCCTAAGGTTTCACATGCTTACCCAGACCATCTCCAGCTTAAATTATATTTGAAAACCAATTTTATTTGAAATATTGAAAATGTCCCTCCTTTGGCCTTTCTGTACTACAATACTGTAATACAACTAAGACTTTTCTTCAGCAGGGAGTTACAACAAGGCATCTGTGAACTCCGTGGCAAACTGCCATTTAAATTAGTCAAAGTCTTCTGGCAGAGTTTGCTCTTTTAAATTTTTTATGAGTATTCCATAATTGCACTGAGAGGAAAGTTTATAAAAAGCTTCAAGAATGCCAGGATTGATAAAAGTAGCCACAGACATTGAAAGGTAATCAATGCAAAGACCAAAACTCTGAAAGCTGAAACAAAATAAATCAGTCTTAAAAACCAGCAGTTTTCTCAAAAGAAACATATTGTCTGTATTTGAAGTTAAAAAAAAAAGTCACCACAGCTGTGTAAAAAGTTCCTTTAAAATATTAAGCCCCTTACTAAATTGCTGTTGTTAAAAATAAACTAGAGGTAACCCTCAAGTTACAACCATTCTTTTACCTTTGACCATTCAAAGTTACAATGGCACTGAAAAAAAAGGACTTACGAATGTTTCTCACGCTTACTACCGTTGCAGCATCTTCATAGTCACATGATCAAAATTTGAACACTTGGCAACTGGTATGCATTTCAATGCCAGTTGCAGTGTTCTGATGTCAGGGTCATGTGATCACCTTTTGCAACCTTATGGCAAGGAAAGTTAATGAAGAAATCAGATTCACTATACAACCGTGCTATTAATTTAACAACGGCAATGATTCACTTAGCAACCATGGAGAAAAAGGTCATAAAATGGGGCAAATTTCACTAAACAACTGTCTTGTTTAGCAACAGAAATTTTATGCTCAGTTGGTATTCTTCATAAATTGAAGAATACCTGTATAGCCTCAGTCATTCCATCACTAAAGCAAACTTCTTGCACAACTGTAATACCATTGAATTCATTACTGGGCTCCAGAAAGGAAACTAGTGTCATTTCACCCCAGAATGTCTTTTCATCTTACATTCAATTATTTGTGGCCATGTTTGAATTGCTGCTACAAGGCAGGCTCAATCTGTGACCGATCAAATTGAGCTAGAGGTTGATTTTCCAGAACCAGAAAGGAAAAAGGTGTGCTAAACAACACCTCACTCCCATGTAATATAATTTATAATATAGTTTATATATAATAATATAATATAGTGGATAGTGGGGGGGGGGGGGAGAAAGAGAATCGCTGGATTCACAAGTTATAGATTTACCAATGAAACGAAACCGCAAATCATTTAGTACGTTATACATACAGATATATATTGCTTAATATTATGCATTTAATATTGAATTCAGCAGACATAAATTCTTCTAAAAAAGGATTATGTTTTACTCATGTATTATTTTGCCATATAGTTGTGAGTGTACACACATAAGTATATACACATGTAATGAACACACCTGTGTAAGTGTACATGTGTGTGTGAACGTGTGAGTGTGAGTTACAACAGATCAATTAAATGTAAACCTCATGTACTAGAACAGAGCTGTCAAACTCACAGCCCGTGAGCCTGATGCATCACATGCTGGCCCCGCCCCCACCTGGTTTAGCAAGGGGAAAAAAGTTACGATATGTCATGTGACGCCGCTGTGATGGTGAGGCGAGTTTGACACCCCTGTACTAGAATGATATTGAAACTTCTTTCATTCTTTGATCTTCCCAGATGGTTGTGTTTGGGCTATAAATAACAAAGTCATGGAAACACAAATAAGTAGCTTTGACTAAAAAATACAGAGTTGTGAACATGGAGTATAGCGGGGTTAATATCCAAATTTTATTTTTTTTGAAATGCCACGTTCTTAAGTTCTTGAACCCTGTATTTTTACTAAATCTAGGACATCTCAGAACATTCTTCATTTCATTCAGGGAAACTAAAGAATTTCACACTGGCATGATAAAAATAAATTACATGGTTTTTCACATTTACAGTTTTTACAACTGCATCCCCATGGTCAGATGATCAAAATTTGGGTGGTTGGCAACTGGTATGTATTTATGATAACTGCACTGTCCTGTGATCACTATTTGTAACCTTCCCAGATGGCTTCCGACAAGCAAAGTCAATGGGGAGAGCCAGATTTGTTTAATGACCACAACCACATGATTCACTTAACAACTGCAGTGAGTCATTTAAAACTGTGAGAAAAAAAGTCATAAAATGGGGCAAAACTTAGTTAATAACTGCCTTGATTAACAATGGAAAGTTTGCACTCGGCTGAGGGAGGACTACTACTACAAACTTTTTTTGCCTGATGTAGACTCTGCATCGGCTTGAAGGCTTATTAGTATGAGGAGGAGACCAAGAATCTAATTTCTTCAAACCTGCTTCAAACATTCTTCTTTTTCAGCATTTCTAAAACTGAAGTTTCAAAACTTAGGACCGAGCCAAAGCTGGAGGTGTTTGTGAGAGAGAAAGAAGGAAGAGGAAGCAGGAGGAGTTTCTTGGACTCAGATTTCTTGCATCGAATAAGATATTATTGTTTCATTAATCAAATGGATCCAAATGTAGACATATCAAGAATAGACATGGAAACATTAGTTGGACTTTAAAAAACTGGAACAGTTGTCAGCTAGGAAAAAGATCACACCCGGCACACACTAACAAAATGATTGAGTGTTGAACAAAACATAAGAGTGCAGTAACAGCTATTTCAAGGATGTTGAATATACAACATATTTATCCATTTGAACAGCTGCTGCCATTAGAATGGAAGAACTGGCCAAATTATGCTGAGGGTTTGACAAAGTTATAAAAAGCTGCAGCATTCTTTGACCATAGACGCATAGCTGGACTGGAAGTTTACTATACATTGAGACAGTTTGCAATGCTTTTCCACAGCTTTACTTCATCCACCTGCTTCCCACTGATAAACACATCCTTTTCACCAAAAACTCAAAGGAAGTCTCCCTGTTCTTGGTGTAGGTTGCCAGCTGCTGAATAGTTCAAGGGAAGGTTCTGGAACATGCTTAATCCATGCTGAGAAAAACAACAGCTTGGGTGGCCATTACTACCTACAAAAAATAATAACGATAACTGAACTAGAAATTGTTCTTCTGTTTCTCTACCAATTTTTTTTAAAGTTATGTTTTTTTTGCTTGTTTTTTTTTTAAACCCCCACTTCCTTTAGAAAGGTTTATAGAAGGGGAACATTTAAATCTTCCCGGTTAATTAATTAAATAAATTGCTAGCAATTTTTTTTTTAATAGCACAGTTTTAAATTCCTACAAGGGTGTAACAGTACTTAATTGTACTGTAGTACAATAATCACTATGACTAAACTAAATACATTACAGTATTTTTTATTGCATCCATTTATAGCTCATCTAGCTGTATCCCCATAATCTCATCCTGCAAAGTAGAATGTTTTCAGAGTTACTGGCTCCAAATAACCAAGTTAATTCCATCATTAAATAGGACTTGAGACGGCATACAAGTCTAACATTTTAATTACTATTAACACTGCACTGGTACTTACATGACTCAATCATTTAATGATTAAAAAAAACTCTCTTCACATTTGGTGGTCATTGTAAAAAGACTCAAAAGTATTGGAAAGGAATATCCATAACATCCATAAAATTTTGACAATTAAACGCGACTTGAAATCAGAAATATTTTTGTGAGGCATGACCTCAGAGAGGAAAATGAAAAGCATCAGAACTTGTTAAAATATATGCTGACAGTGGGAAAAATTGATCTGACAAACTGAAAAAGTTGAAAAATCTTTCTGATGGTACAAGACCAAAATTGGAGAATATGCAGCAATGGAAAAATCAACATAAATACTAGTAATAAAAGACTAACCAAATTCAAGCAGAAATGTTCCCATTATATACAACATATTACACAGGAAGACAAATTAAAACATTTTGATTAATGTTTTTGAAGAAAAAGAGAAACCATTTAAAACAATACTTTAAAACAATTTAAATGGAAAAGAGAAACAACTGCAGGAGTTTAAGGCATAGTACAAAAATAAAAAATAAGGAGAAACAAAGAAAAAGGAGGAGGTGTGCTTGAATGTTTTTCCTAATGGCGACATTTCTGTAAATTTTATTTTTATTTATTTCTTAATCACTATATTAAATTTCACCTTTTTAATCCTTACTTCAACCTTCACTTCAAAGTAAAGGTTAAACAATAGCAATAATTGTGTTAATTTTATTTAAAAAAGTAAATAACGTGGAAGAGTTGTAGATTAAACTGCTATATATATAATTAAATATATACAGGTAATTTTATACATACATGCATATAAAATGTTTTTAGGAAACAACACAAATGTGAGCATTGATTATGTCTGTTTACAAGATAATATTTGAAGGCAAAAAGTCGGTAGAGATTCTTAGTCATCCAGGTCATGGTTGTCCCAAAGGTGCTTTTTCAAGAGGAAACTGGACTTTCTATTTTGTTTTCCTTTTCTTTTGAAGACATTTCACTTCTTATCCAAGAAGTTTCTTCAACTCCATCCATTCCCCAATCTCCTGTCAGAGCTGATGAACCTTCTTGGATGAGAAGCGAAACATCCTCAAAAGGAAAAACAAGAAATCCAGTTGCCTCCTGAAAAAGCACCTTTGGGATCTAGAAGGCAACTTTTTTCTCTTTTCCTATTGTTTGCAAGTTGTGTCGTTGGGTGTAAAGCTATAGTTTACAGTTGTACATTTCAAATGTGATACAAAATATATTCATTTTTTTAGTTCAACAGCTAAATCTCAGTATTGAGGCTTTTGTTAGAACCAGCCTGGTGGTTAAAAGACTAGTTTTGAAGCAAACAATTTTTCAGAAAACCTGCATCATTCAGGTACCTAAAAGAGGTATAGTAAAAGCACAGACAACCTATTTAAAATGGTTAAGGGCAGATTCCTCCTGCAACTTGTCATGATATAAGCTCTAAGATATGTGAAGAATGTAAGCATCCAATCCATGGCTTAATGTGCGGTCTCTTTTGACTCAAAACCTCCAAGAAAAAGAACTAAGAGGCCCTCTAACTTAAAAATAAACAAAGTAGCTGGCCTCACTCTTCCCTGTATATTTTAAAACAGAAGGCAGCATTCTTTCCTCTCAAGATACAACAGTAAAATGACAGGAAACCTGAAGCAATTTTCTACATGTCTTCAGCAGCTGCAATATTCAGGAAAAAAATTTTTTGGGGGGGGATCATAGTTCATTCTAACAGAATGATGTGAAGCAGTGTTTCTCAACTTTGACCGCTTGAAGGTGTGTGGATTTGAACTTCCAGAATTCCCCAGCTTTGCTGGGCTGGGGAATTCTGGGAGCCGAAGTCCACACATCTTCAAGCGGCCACGGTTGAGAAACACTGGTGTGAAGTTTTTGGTTTTAAGAACTTTGGTTCGTAATTTGAATTACTCTTTTTGTACATGATTAATAATATAGATTAATTACTTTAATAACTTTCCAGTTATTAAGATGAAAACTGGTTCACATTTGCACACCAGTGGTATAATTCAACCCGCTTCACTACCAGTTTGGTGCGTGCGCGCTTTGCACACACAGCTGCACTACAATGCGGCACTTTAAACTACAAAATTTCCATTCCTGAGGTTTCCCAGTTGATTGGGAAGGCTGCAGGGGTGCACAGAACAGGTGTTCTGCACGACCCAGGTAAATAAGAAACTAAAACATTGAAGGGAATATAGGGAAGAAAAGAGTAGGGGCGAGGAGGGCCCAAACATCATCAGGAGTGGGTGAGTGGGGCCAAATTTTGTCACTGCTACCGATGTGGCAGAACCTGTACGTCCTGGCTGAATTTCACCACTGCTGCACACTCATCAACGTTTGGAAGCACCTGGTGGTAACTTGCTCATGGCAATGGGCCTTCAGCAGATAAGAGCACTCAAATGGACTTAGCACAGTGTCTTGGATCAAAAGAGACCCTTTCTTGCTAGAAGGATAAGAAACCCATTGGTGTTATCCTCCTACCTGAAGTACACATGTTGCCAAGAAGTTGCTCTGGAGATTGTGGACAACTCAGCTTTTCACTGAAAGTAAGATGCATATATTTGCAAAGCATATAAGACTGGATAACCATGTGGTGCAAAATCTTATAGTTAGAAAAACTGCCTTTGACTGAATCAAAACATGGGCGATCTGACGCACTTAACTTGTTCTGGCTCAAATCCAGCTCTCTATCAAAACCAAGAAAGATTTATATTTTCATTCCTCAAATTCATTATAACTATGGTAGATATAAACTATAAAAATATCTTTTCTTGGGAATTATATTTCACATACATGTTAAAGAAGTTATTGAATATTGGAGTTAGCCTCAGCTTCTCCTGAAAATATGAACCAATTTTTAATTCTAATCTGTTTAAATGTATACGATGCACACCTAAATATGGTAATCATAATAATTAAAAATAGTCACTTTCAAACTTTGAAAAGTTCAGTGTAAAAGATGAAAATGATATTTGCATATCACGGATGATGTTTACTATTTGTAACTACATGTGACTAAGCACAATGGTATAAAAAAACATAAGTATTAAAAGTCTCCCTAAGTCCTATTTCAAAGTCATTACTAAAAAGTATACTATTCATATTCAACAGACGATGCTTTTCAAATGTCTGTTCTTAACATGAATGGAATACAAAATATTGTCAACTGCTCCACCTATTGACATTTTAGTAGAATGGTAATATTAAAGAATATATATACAGTATATCATACACACACACGTCATATGCATTTTCTGTATTTTGCATCCAGTGTTAAAAACTAAGGATATTCAGGTCAATTAATCAGTGGAACAGCTTGCCTTCAGAAGTTGTGGATACTCCATCATTGCAGGTTTTTAAGAAAAGATGGGACAACTATTTGTCTGAGGTATTATAGGGCCGTGGTGGTGAACCTATGGAATATGTGCCGGTAGTGGCACGCAAAACCATCCCGCATACCACGCACAGCCCTGCAGGCTCCTCATCCACGTCCCTGCACACGGACACTCTCTTGTTAGCTGGCCTTGACACATGTGGGAGTGCCAAGACCTGGAAGAACAGCATCCCAGCATGTATGCGTGCTCTAAGCATCAAATGTCCAGTTTCCAGTGTGCGTATGCACGCTGGCCAGCTGTTCATCATGTGTGCATGCATGCTAGGAACCGGAAGCATGGACGGACTATGTCCATGTGCACGCTGGAAACCAGACATTCAGTGCTCAGAGGATGCGTGAGCATTGGGACACTACTCTTCCAGATTTCAGCGCTCCTGCGCCAGCAAGGCCACACGGTCCACTTCTGGCATACAGGCCAGCACACGGTGACATAAAAAGGTTTCCACCACTGTTATAGGGTATAGAAGACTCCAACTGCCAAGTCTGTTATTCTATATTCTGTATATCTTTCAAAGTCAACATTCATTTTTACAAGCTCCTCAAAAGAATAAATGAGAGAGATCCTGGAAAGTATTCATGGTTTATAACACAAGAGTCACACATTTCTGGCAGAATGCTGACACATAAAATTGTCTTGGTTAAAGGTGAGCCTACAACTCAATTTCACAGAAGAGAAATGGCTTTAAAATAAGATATCAGAGTTAGTCAGGAAGCTCTGCTGAGTTGTTTTCAGAAGTGGGAAGTGAATGTGAAGAGTATCAAGGCTGTATTCTGACAAGGATAGTCTCTGAAAATGTCATCAAACAAGAATATATTTCTACCTTTGCAGGTACGTTAAGTACAGTCAAGTATGTTAATAGATCATCAGTCAGGGTTGCATAAAAATAAGGATTTTAATGGTATTTTTTAATAACAACTCCAGGGAAGCTAAATCCAAAATTAATGGGAATCTTTATATTTAATTAATCCCATTGTTCCAAAACTTGCCTCAAAGGTACTTCAGTTCAAAAATATTCAAGCTGCCTCCATTTCTTGACAAAAAAGAAAAGTGTCAAAGTTGCTGGAAGAAAAATGCAAATGAACTAGAAAGAAGTCAAATTGTTGACCTTAAAAAAGCCCCAGAGGTGATAGGAAAATAATCCAAAACATCTGAGTCTGTTCTGCCTGGAATTTTCCAGTAAAGCTACCCTGAAGCCAAAAGGTTTGCTTAAAAGGAAGTGGAGACATGATATGAGAGAATGTGTGGAGTTGGGAAAACAACCAGAAAATAATCAGCTGAGCGCATCATCCGCATCAAACACCCTGATTTGCGCTCCATCTAAAAACAAATGCTGCCGAACCAAAGCTATGAAGATAATGATGGACCCCAGCCATCCCAACAACAGACTGTTTACTACAATGCGATCAGGAAAGCGTTTTCGCTCCCTGAAGGCAAACATAGAAAGAATGAGGAAAAGCTTCTTTCCACAAGC
>JAEANM010007807.1:0-17452 GCA_017656035.1 Myanophis thanlyinensis | reverse complement strand
CTTTCAGTCCCATCTCAAGAGACCATCCAGGCAGAGATCAGTGAAGATCAGCGACATCCTTGTGCCGTATATATATAAATTGGTTAATATTAACTATTAATGAAGGCATAGGAGTATGGAATGGGCAAGTAAGTAAACAAGTAGGGAGCCGCCCCCTGTGCCTTAGGGAAGCAGGCCTACCTGGGAAGTGGTGGCTGGGGTCACTCCCACTGGGGTTACAGCTAGGCAAAGCACTCAAGGTGGTCACTGGGGTCATTCTCACCAGAGTTACAGCTAGGAATACTGTGCCAGTATTGGCCACTGGGGTCCCCCCACTGGAGGTACAGCTATGTGCTAATTAAGAAATATGATTGTCAGGGGCCTGCACTTGCTAGGCCTGAATAAAATGGCTGCCTATATCCCAGGGAAGATTGTGGCTCCGCCCAAAATAGGCCCAGGGAGAGACTGAGCTATTGCTCAAAATGGCTCCTGAAGTGTTGTTGCAAAATGGCCGTCACCAGTGCAGGCAGGCGTCTTGGCTCCAAAGTGCTTGTCTGAGGCCCTGCTTTACTCCCAACAGCCGTTGGGAGCTCTCGTGCCTCCTGCGCCCCCCAAAAACACTGTTCCCAATGAGGCGAGTATGATGGGCCAGCTACCTGATCTTCAGCGCTCCTTGCACTTCCAGGCTGCCAAAAGGTATCCATTGGTGTCTTCTGCTCTGTGAAGCTGCTGGGAGCGATTAACGCTCAGCATAGCTTCGCATCGAGCTCCACTGAGAAGAAACTCTCTTCCTGAAGCTCTTCAGCTCCACTGAACAGCTATTAAATACTTGGCGTGGCTTTGCACCGAGTTCCCCTCACAAGCTGCAGCCTTTGCTCTCCGCTGGCCAGCTATCTAATCAGGGGAAAGATTTTTTAGAACCTTTACCAGAGAGGCTGAATGAAAAAGCTGGGAATCATTACAACAGCAGAGTGAAGTCACAGCTTTGACAGACTCAGCCAATCACGAGAAGGGAAGAAAGACTCAATCCTGGATTCTCTATCAACCCAAGGTGGAAAATTAGTACCTTTGGGACAACCATGGATGACTGGGAATCGTTACAGACTTTTAGCCACACTATTTGGGATGAACATCCTTTGAATGGTGTGGGAGTAGGAATAGATTTCCAGTGAGAAATGTTGCAGACTACAGGAACCAGGAGCACTACTCAGGTGATCAAGGACACAGATAAACCTCCAAGTGCTTCAATGAACCTAAAGGATGCAGATTACCACCTGTTTGCAAGGAATATACAGCATATCACAGAAGTGAGTATACCCTGTCATATTTTGTAAATATTTAAGTATATCTTTTCATGTGACAACACTGAAGAAATGACACTTGGCTACAATGTAAAGTAGTGAGTATACAACTTGTATAACAGTGTGAATATGCTGTCCCCTCAAAATAACACAATATACAGCCATTAACGTCTAAACTGCTGGCAACAAAAGTGAGTACACCCCTAAGTGATAATGTCTAAATGGGGCCCAAAGTGTCCATATTTATGTGGCCACCATTATTTTCCAGCATTGCCTTAACCCTCTTGGCATAGAGTTCACCAGAGCTTCACAGGTTGCCACTGGAGTCCTCTTCCATTCCTCCATAATGACATCACGGAGTTGGTGAATGTTAGAGACCTTGTGCACCTCCACCTTCCATTTCAGGATGCTCCACAGATGCTTAATAGGATTTAGGTTTGGAGACATTCTTGGCCAGTTCATCACTTTTACCCTCAGTTTTTTAGCAAGGCAGTGGCTCTTTTGGAGATGTGTTTGGGGTTGTTATCATGTTGGAATACTGCCCTGAGGCCCCGTCTCCAAAGGGAGGGGATCATGTTCTGCTTCAGTATGTCAGAGTACATGTTGGCATTCATAGTTCCCCCAGTATCAGCAGCACTCATGCAGCCCCAGACCATGATATTCCCACCACCATGCTTGGTTGTAGGCAAGAGACACTTGTCTTTGTACTCCTCACCTGGTTGCCGCCACTCATGCTTGACACCATCTGAACCAAATAAGTTTATCTTGGTCTCATCAGACCTCAAGACATGGTTCCAGAAATCCATGTCCTTAGTGTGCTTGTCTGCAGCAAACCATTTGCAGGCTTTCTTGAGCATCATCTTTAGAAGAGGCTTCCTTCTGGGATGACAGCCCTGCAGACCAATCTGATGCAGAATGCGGTGTATGGTCTAGGCACTGATAGGCTGATCCCTCCAGCCCTTCAACCGCTGCAGCAACACTGGTAGCACTAATACATCTATTTCCCAAAGCCAACCTCTGGATATGACACTGAGCATGGTCTCTCAACGTCTTTAGTCGACCATGGCAAGGTCTGTTCTGAGTGGAACCTGTTCTGTAAAACCACTCTAAGGTCTTGGCCACCATGCTGCAGCTCAATTTCATGGTCTTGGAATCTTCTTATAGCCTAGGCCATCTTTATGTAGAGCAACAATTCATTTTTTCAGATCCTCAAGAGAGTTCATTGCCATGAGGTACCATGTTGAACTTCCAGTGACCAGTATGAGCAAGTGAGAGCAATAACACCAAATTTAAAATACCTGCTCCCCTTCACACCTGAGATTTTGTACCACTAACAAGTCACATGACACCATGGAGGGGGAAATGGCTACTTTGGCTCCATTTGGACATTATCACTTAGGGGTGAACTCACTTTTGTTGCCGGCAGTTTAGACATTAATGATTGTATGTTGTATTATTTGGGGAAGACAGCACATTTACACTGTTATACAAGCGGTATACTCACTACTTTATATTGTAGCCAAGTGTCATTTCTTCAGTGCTGTCATATGAAAAATTATACTTAAATATTTACAAAATGTGAGGTGGTATACTCACTTCTATGATATACTGTAAATCCTTCCTTTGCCCACTATCCTGTCAGAGTTGAAGAAGCTACTTAGATGAGAAGCAAAATGTCTGCAAAGAAAAAACAGGAAGTCCAGTTGCATCTAGAATAAGCATCTTTGGGACAATATTAATTTGAAACCAAAGAAGCTCTAACAGAATAAGATCAAATTAGATGTATTAAAGAAGTTTCAAATGTCTTCCATGGCCAATATAAAAGTTTAATTTCTGCCCCTTTTTAAACATTTTATGAAAAATTCCAAAGATCTTTAATAATACTTTTTATTTCTTTGTTTCACAAAGAAGTAGCAATACAATGGTAACTTTTATTTCATTTTTTTAATACCATTTAAAGTTGGTTTGATTTATTCAGTGTAGCATCTCTTAAGGAAGCTAAAACTGCACTCAGTGACTACTAAAGAATCTGGTCTACATTATTTTATTGATATATGTTTCATCTTTATATATTGCCAAGTGTGTTTGAAATTATAATCTCCAAAAATCTTTAAAACTATCAAAGCATTAATTTAAACTATTAATTTTTTATTTAGCACCACTAATTTCAGAAATGTTTCAATGCTTAGGATAAATTAGGGATGTTGTATCATAATGTCAATCTCTCATGTGCTTCACAATCAAATCATAATTGCTTATCTATTAATAACTAAACATAAAACATAAAAAAGATCCTGGTTCAATATTCTTGAATCCTAATAGCTGCCACAATTTCAAAGGTGTTACACATTTGCTTTCCAACAGAGGAAAACAATTTTATTGATTTATTGACTGATTGATTGAATATATATCCACATTTATTTTTTATAAGCAACTCAAGGTGATAAAAATCTCTTACATTCCTCCTCCTATTTTTTTTGTCCACAGCAACAACCCTGTGAGATGGGTTGGGCTGAGAAAATGAGTGGTCCAAAGTCAACCAGATGGTTTTCATGGCTGGACTGGATTAGAACACAATAAGTCTTTTATCAGAGACTTTTATCAGAAAAAATATAGGTGTTAAGATAAAAGCTCAATGATGTAGTTGAATAAATCTGGAAGAGTCTAGTAGCATCTTTTATGGCTAACAAATGTTATTAAGTGGTAATGAGCTTCCAGGCTATGGTCAAATTATCTGCTATCTTGATATTTTGTGGCATGGATAGTTAACACTATCACATACCAAATAATTAAACCATGGCCTATTAGCCTGGAAATACATCACCACAGGATTGATACTGTAGCCAAGTGTACTGATTTTAATATGTTAGTCTAATTTTAAATTTTATAGTTTAACTTAATTTTTTAACTTTTAACTGTAATTTTTAAATTATCAGCTCATTTAATTATTTTAACTGTTTTTTTAGATTTTGTTTATGTGTTTTTTACTTGCTTTACACCGCCCCGAGTCCCTAGAGAGAGGGGGCGGTATATAAATTTAAATAAATAAATAAATACTAGCAGGGAAGTCTTCACTGATATAAAATATTATTAAGACTTATGCCTTTTAATAAAATTTGTTAGCTGGAAAAGGTATGCTAATTTTTTTCTAATTTTTGGCATCCTCATAAACTAATCACAATTTGGCCTAAGATCTTTTAGGTTCTTTATTCTGCCATAAATATTTTCTAATTAATGTATTTATCTTTATGATATAGCTAATGAAATTAACATTGGATTCACTTTTAAAACATATATCATCTCCATTAATATTTATGTAAATAAACTTAAATCTTACCCCAAAATCTTACAACTTGCAATCAAAATATGGATGTGAAATTTCACTGTTAAGTGGTACAATTGTTAAGTGAGGCATCATTTGACTTATCCCCAATTTTATGACTGTTTCTTCCTGCAGTTTTGCACTGTTCTGCTAGGGCTTCTTGAGCAGCTGGGACATTTTATATTGCATTATAGGGGCTAGTTGGGGTTTGATGGTTTTGTACTACGCTACCATGGCTGAGGGGTCCAGGGTGCCTATGGCTTCCAACTGTAACTCAGATACTTGTTGCAGCCCCTGAGTTATAACATGCCAAGATGTTCCTGAGCTGCAGGATGGCAAGCAGCTGCAAAGCCATATGGTTCTGCGACTGCTTGCTGCCCCATAAGGCAGGATAAAGGGTGGCCAAAAGTGCAGGGGGGAGATAGCAGGTATAAGGAATTGGAGGCAGTCCCTTATCTTACCAAGGTTCAGAGTTGGGAGGAGGCCAAGCCTGAAATCACTTCGATTGGGGTAAATGCCCAAATTTCTCTCTGACTCCCAATACTCCTGTCTAATATATTTCAAGGAATATTCAAATTTTTCTGAATATAATAGCCCCAATTAAAAATTTGCTTGTCAATGCTTGATATGATTCATCTGTGAGGTGTCTAGCATAAAGCAACAATAAATACTTAACCATCTGTTCCAACTGTTTAAAGTTGGAATCTCTAAGCCTCTTTTGCTGAAGCAAAAGAAAAAAGGAATAGCCTAATACATGCCTTAAACATGTGTCATAAAATTAAAGTCGAATCAGTTGAACCCAACTGATTTTTTAAAAAAGAATAAATCTACTTGTCCAGAAAAATAAATTCTTTTAGCTTTGGAGTCTAAAGACAGAACTATTCATCTACCATCTAAAGTTAGCTAATTCATAATAATTTCCAAAACCAGAATCATTATGATTTGAAATTGCAACAGAACCTATAAAAAAAATCCATAATGTGATCTATTGTAGCAAAAGAAATGACAATCTAAATTGATGTAGTTTAAAATAGTTCTGATGTGCATATGAACAAAATATACTACCCGTGCTTTGGATTTTAAAAAATGTCAATTTGCATCATTTGAATTCCAATATATATGCTTACAATACCTTACAATATATACTTACAATACTAATTCTAAAAAAAAGCAAGGTGAGTTTTTTGAAATACAAATGAAAATCTTAAATTTCATTATAATTGGCCATACATGTAAGGTACTAAAACTCTTAGAATTTTGCAAAATATTTATGAAATATTTCAGAATAAATTAATAGGACTTGAGAGAATCTATGTTAAATATCAAGATATAAAATATTGTTTATTGTCACAATATTCATATTCCGTCAATTTTAATATTGCTAATATTATATGCCATTTGTTTGTTTGAATATCCACCAATATAACTTTATTTATCCTTTGAAAAAGGTGGAATATCTGAAACAGATTTGGTAAAATCTATATTTCTTGCATTATAATTATATCAGGCTGTAATTTTTCCAACTGGCTGCAAATTTAACCTTTTTTTTTTTAAATCTAAGTCTGTTTATATTCCAAACAGCTGCCCACAAGTGCCCATGGCTGTCATGGAAAACTGTAACTGAGAACTGTGCAGGTCTTGATTAAAAAAACAAAATGTTAATGTGAGTAGCTAAACACAGGGTGCAGCTGCTCTGTTTCAATGAACAGGCATCTCTTCTCCATTCAGCTGTGAAGAATGGCGCAGATTATAAATTGTTCTCTGTTGATAGGTTCTGTGCTATGAACAAACTAAACTGCTTTCAATTCTCAAAACTATATCTCTCTATCTTGATATCCATCCATCCATCCATCCATCCAATGTTATGTTTTGATTATTTACAGCTCACAGTTTTAGCCATAGACAACATAAATACGGACAGCAAAATATTGGACTTTTGTAAAATGCAGAAAACAATCAAAATGAAATTAACAAAACAAAAATTCTATGTATATGTCACTATACCAGGCAGTCATTAACATAAAATTTTAACTTCATTCATTGAATCCACAAAAAACACATTAAAAATCTTTAATAAACTAGAGCATTTAGTATAACTTGGCTAACTGAAAAAAATGCTAATTTTCCTAAAGGCATAAGAGTAATATAAAACCCAAAAATTGAAGATAATTATGCTTAGATCGAAAGCCACTGTGCTATAGTGATTATGATGTTGGAGTTGGTGTTGGAGATCCAAGGGCTTTTTGTCCTTTTTTTTAACCTACCGCTAGGGATAAAATCTTATTTATGGACAGTTTTTGTTACCGTGGACATAAGCAATTGATAGGATATCCTTCTTCTAATAAACAGTCAATTTGATGTAGTAGTTAAGAATAGAAATGGGGAATTATGCGTGCTAGTCCCTTCTTAGACACAAAGTCAGCTGGGTAAATTTAGGCCAGTCATTCTCATCCCTAAAGGAGAAAAATTTAGAAAAAATATTATTTTTTACTTTTTAGAGATTGTTATGCTTATAGTAAGATGCCTACTTATTATTCTTCCCAAGAAACTCATTCATGGAAGATTTATCTTATAAAAACTGTTTCTTCATCCTCCTAATATTTTTGTACTAACATAATTATAATTATTATTCTGATTATCTCTGATTTTTGTGGCATTGTGTTTAAGTATTTCAGTCTCCTCATCATCATATATTTAATCCTTAATCAGACTAAGCAAATGAAACCAATCCCTCTATAGAAACATTGGCTGGAACTCAGAAAAGTTCATTAAGTGCATTTAAAACCTGGATGTGAGATTTTTTAAAAAAAGCGCAAAATCCACATGTCACTTCAAAATATTTTTTTAAAATATTTGGGTTGATAAAAACCCAAATATTTGGGTTGATAAAAAAAGTAGTATAAAATACTATTTCAGGATATAAGATCAAAGATCCTTTGGAAATACAGAAGTACAAATGGCATATGTTTACTACTATTTTAAAAATAAATCAGAATATGAACATATGTTCCCTGTTTATACATATATATTCACAAACTCTATCAAAGAAAGAACATACATAGAAAAAGAGATATTGAGCTCAAACTGTAAATCCAACAAACAAGTAGCATATGTGCAAATAGCAGCATAAACTCTGATGCAATGGTTTTTAGTGACTTATTTCTCTAAGTTCAAGAATTTTGCACGCATATAAAAACATTATTAATTAAGAGAAATTCTTTCCAGACTTTGTTACAATTACTTGTTTGTTAGATTTCACAAAATACACTAACTTCAACCAAACACATGCATATCACTCTTTTCTGTAGAAGTAATTTTGGTGAGATGAAAATTGCCCCCCAAATCAGAAAAGAGCCCATGGGAAATAGAAGACCAGAGATGAGTAGGAAGAAACAGCATTCTCCAACAAATACACGTATGTAAAGGGAACTGAATGTCTTTGCAGAGTGCTTCGAGGAGTGGAATAATCTCTGAGACATTAGAGTTTAGAGCCAAAATAAAATAACATTTTGTACTAGTCAACTCTCTCTTATTTGAAGGACATATATTTTTTGGATTTGGTTACAGAGAAAATTCTTTCCATAGTGACAAGCACTGCTTCAGATCTAGTTATATATTTGTGAAATTCATAACTAAATTTCAGCTAAACTCTGGGTGATATAAAACAGAATAAAATTCAACAATTTAAAATATAAAAATTGCAGGTAGTCCTCAATTTATACTGTAATTGAGCCTGGAATTATGGTCATTAGATGTTGCAGTTGTTAAACAGATCACCATGTATCCATGACTGATTATGTGATCTTTTTTGTGGAGGTTGTTAAGCAAATGCCTTGGTTAAATAAGTGCTGTGGTCATTAAGTAAATCCGTTTTATCCAATGGACTTTTTCCCCAAAAAACTGAAAGTAAATCCAGAAACTGGCAGAGATCATTGAAAATGATAATCAACTGTTAACCACTTCAGATAACCCTAAACTTACAGATAATAAATGAAGTCTCAGCACAGGGATGCCTTGGGTAGGCAAGGCCTGGTGCAAACCACGAACAAATTGGACAGGGTATTTCATTGGAAATAGAACATAGGGAAACTATGAAAGAAGCCAGAGCCTCCCCAGAAATTAGAAGTTCCACATGCCCCAATCCATCTTCCCTCTAGGACAGGCAGACAGAGGAGGCAGGCCACAGGGATGGAGAATCCAAATCTTTTCTCACACATGGCAAACAAGCCACTTTATCCGTGGCTTCCCCCAACTTTCCGTACCAGCCTTAGCTCACTTTTATTCATCTTTTTATAACAGTATTATGGACATTATTTCAATCTTTTATAAAATGTAACTGATGAATTTAATAACAGAATGCTTCTAAATTAGCAGTGTCTTTCTTGGAAAAGGCAGGTTTCTGGTTTCTATTTTGAAGGGACCAGATTTTTTTTAACAGTGAGATTTTAGATATGAAATGTTGAAAATCACTTAAACCTGTTTTGACTGAACTATCTCAGGCACTGCGGTTTGTTTATGATTAATTTGTTTATAATTGTTTATAATTAATTTTCATCAAATAAGCAAATAGTGTTAATATCAATAAATTACAATTAAACGAACCACTTATTAGCAATTTGCAAAGTGTTGCAAAATATAGAATAATTTTACATACAGCCTTAGCAAATATTTTTAAAGGTAAAGGTAAAGGTAGAAGTTTCTCCTGTCCAGTCATGTCCAACTCTATGGGATAGTATTCTTTTCCATTTCTTAACTGAGGGACCCAGTGTTGTCTGAAGATGTTTCCATGGTCATGTGGTCAGCATGACTGAAGCTAACGGAATACTGTTACCTTCTGACCAAATGGTACCTGTTCATCTACCTGCATTTGGATTTTGGAACTATTAGATGGGCAGGAGCTGGGGTAAGGATAGAGTTAACCCCATTGTGCATTGCTCTGGTCTTAAACCTGGACTGTCAGCCTTCCAGCTGATAAGTGTTTTTAATCATTGAGCCATTCTGTATCTACTTATAATGGAAGAGGAATGGCATTTTAGGTTTACATATTCTTTCTCTATATACAATTTTTTTACGTGGGGACCCAGTGAGAGTGTGTCTATATACAGAATCTTTACATGTGGGGACCCAGTGCAGGTAAATAAATGTAGATAGATGGAAATATCAGTGGAAATATAAACTTTCATAGCCAAACACAGTTATGTGAAGTTGTCTGTTGATATAATAGTTCATATCAATAAGCTCTATATCATACTTAAAATATTACATGAGGTGAGCAATGACATGAAAGTTTCAATACTTCTGGGCCTTGTTATATATGTAAAATAATGTTTCTTTGGTTTTTCACCTAAATACACTTAAAACATTTATCAAGGTCTCCTCAACCAGGTCAATAAATCATAAATTTTCTGACTTTACACAGATAAACTAATTTCCTAAGCTAGAGCTTGGCTGAAATCTTATAGACACTGTTTGGCTAGGTAAGAATTCTTATTGAAGACATACAGGAGACCAAATGAAACAGCTGATTGCCCTCTGCCAAAATGAGAATATTAAGTACTTCATATATTCATATCTGATCAAATATGAAGCTTTTTTCTTTTCCACAATTTAATGGACTCTGTACAATGTTTGTTTTTTTGTTTATACCCCATTTTTATTATTTTATAAATAAGGCAGCAAACATACCTCCTCTTTCCTCCTCATATTTTTCCCACAACAACACCCCTGGGATAAGAATCAGGTTGAAAGAAAGTGACTGGCCAAAAGTCACCGATTGACTTTTATGCTTCAAATGGGATTAGAACTCATGGTGTCTAGTGGGATTTTAACTATTAGATTAAACTACTTCCAGCCTGAGGACATTGGGTCTTTGCTTCTCGTAATAATTATAATACAATAAAATAATAGATCATGGATACAATAGAAATAGTGACATGGTTACTATTTAGTTACATTACACTAAATCATGGATTTTTACATTATCTAAATAATAAACCATGGCTAAATTAATAGATCATGCTAAGTCAAAATAAAAAGCCGTATTATAGCTTAGTATATTATATTAACTACTTTATTTTCTTAGCTGCAGGATTTTCAAGAAAATTGTCCTTAACAACAATTACTACAATTCACATGGAGTAGGGAAATCAGATAATATAGAATATTTTCAATAGAAAGATATTAATATTATTTTTAATATACATCTGTAATACTGCTTCAAGGGTAGCTTTGAAATTATAAACCTCCAAATTTAATTAATATGGAACAGAACTTGCAAATATATCAGTTTTATAACTGATAACTTCCACTACTCAACTTTAAAGGGCATTTTATAACACTCAGTATTTTACTCTAGTACTTTAGAACACTCAGTATTCTAAAGAGTATTTTATTCACTTTCAACTCTTATTTCACATATTTTGCTCAATATGATAATACTTCCTCTTTTTAAGCAACATTTCTGCCAGCCAGTAGAACAACAGGAACATGACACTTTCCTCCTACAGTACTATTGGTTTAGTGTGAATGGGTGATGAAGCATGAGAGAAAGGCAGCAGCAATGTATGGTATATGGTATGTTTGAAGACTTCACAGTAGTATTTCTACCAGCCTACTTGGTAAACTAAGAAAAATCTTTTACTGTGGAGAAATTACTGTTATTGTCAGTATGTGAGTTACAGTCAGAGCTTATGTGTGTCATTCTGTTCTTTATTTTAACAGTTAATAATGCAAAGGTATCTTTACAAAACATATTAATACTGTTTAGAGGTGCAAATGCAAAGACTAGTAGTCAGACTGTGATTGCTTGATGGTTAATGGTGTTTCACATGTGATCTGCCCAGAAACAGGGTATTTTGTACATTGCTGCAACCCAACCATATATTTTGTTTTTGTTGTAAGGTGGAATTGCAAATAAAAAAGTGATACAAAGGCTAAGTTGCAAGTTCCTGGATCAGGAAGCTTTACCCACAGTAACTCACGCCTTTGTGACTTTTTGTCTGGACTACTACAACATGTTTTGCATGTCCTTGAAGTGCATTTGGCAGCTTCAACTGGCACAGAATGTGACTGCACAGATAGTAAAGATTCTTGGGTGTGCGACATGAGTAACACAACTGCTTTATGGCTGCAAGGATATTTTTGGGTATAATTCAAGATGCTGATAATCACTTTTAAAGTGTTTCATATCTTGGAGCCTGGCTACTCAAGGGACCATTTTCTCCCACTTGTTTTTACCAATCCAAGCCAGGCAACCACATTGGGCATGCCGCATGTCCCATCAGCCAAGAAATGTCAGCAAGCAGGAGCCAGGAGATGTGTATTCTTTGCCATAGTGCCTGCCATCTGGAATATTGGTATCTGTGTGACCTGACCTGATGATCTTTGGTAAAGGTGTTTTGCTGTATTAATACCATAAGAAGTTTTACTTCGTGTCATAAATATTTATTTTGATTGCTTTGTTTTAATTTTTTAAACTATTTTATGATAATATGCCTTCCAGAGTCACTTGCTGAGATACACAGCTTTAGAAATCAAATAAATAAGTAAATAAAATTTAAAACACTAATAATTTAATACTTGTCTATCAGTTTGAGAGAAATACTAATTGAAAAAATATTCAGAGATTAACTTTCTTCTCTCGCTAACTCAGCACTTCAAAAGTTAAGATCTAAAAGTGTTGTCTGTTGAAAGAAGAGGAGATGTCTTTTCTGATAACAATTTCTAATCTAAATTAACTTACTTTTAAATGGAAATGAGAATGTTGCAGAGGGAATATGATGTTTTCAAAATACTTTACAGTATTTGGGGGGGAGCAGAATTAAACCTTCAGAAATTGTTTTCCTTCTCCTTCACATTAGCTGGCCATTAGCGGATTTTCAACATATAAACTCTTCTGGGCCCAGAATGAAAAAGGAGAAGAGACTTTTCCCAAGTTCCTTTCTTCTCCTATGACTGAAAACTTTTGAGTGTTATTCATTGACATAGAAAAGTTGATACATTTGAACAAAACATTTCAAGCTGGGTGGTTCTTTTTTCAACCTGAAAGCACATCTTGCTTTCATTTCAAGCATACCCTTACTTCCTGTTTATTTCTGAAACAATTCAAATTATGATTATCATTTTTAAGCACTAACTGGTTTAGGTTTGGTTATTTAGGTTTTCAATCTCCTGAAAAATCTTGATTTTTGACTATAATTTATGTTTTTAAATCTACTTCTTATCCCATCACTATTTTTTTTAAGTTCATTTGGAAGGAATGTGGAAGAGCAGCTTTTTTTGTGGGTATTATACATAGCTTTGAATTCATTACAGCACAATCATAGATTAGACAATTTTCTCATCACTTTTGGATTCAATATCAAAATATTTGTTTCTGCAGCTAGAATCCTTCACTGGCTCTTGTTCTATAACTTATTCTAAGATTTTATTGTTTTGTAGCATTAATTTCATAATGCCTTTTAACATTTTAGCCTATTGTCAATTGTATTTCATCCTGGAGCTGGGTTGGGGAAGAGATTCTGCAAAATAGGAAGGAGGTTGGCATGGATATGTTACTGATTTTTTAAAATATTTCAGTTCAAGTTTATATTTAAAATATTAATTAAGTTAACTCCCTGAGGGCTTTAAAGCTGAATGAATCTAAAAAAACCATGCACAAATTCCAGTTGGGTATTGGGTATGTATGAATTAGAAAACATGTGGCTATGTTTTAAAGGAAATTTGAATGTTTAAAATGTTCTGAGATTCCACTGAGAACACATACAGAATAATTGGAGTTTGAAATAAACCCTTAAATAAACCCTTCATCCTAGGGTCTCATAATTAGGTTGGATGCTAATGTTTATTAACTACCTATGTCCCAATACATGAAGTTTGTCAAAGGGATTATTAAAAAAAAGTTTTAAGTAAATTGCTATAGCAACCAATGGAAGCTATAATTCATGAAAAAAAATTGTAGTCCTGCATATAGCTATAGAATCTAGAAAAAAAAACACAATTCAGCATGGATTCACTTCAATAGAACTCATGAACGTAATGACAAAAATCTTATCTGCTTGTTAGTTTAGATTTATCTCTTTTTTATATGTAAGCAGAATGTAAACTGCTACATATAGTAATCTGCCAGCAATACTCAAAAACAACAATTCAACTGTTGCACTCCGTACTTTAAATCAAAATGTAAAATATACATATAAATACTGTCAGAGTTGAACAAAAAAACACCAAACAATATCTCCCTACTACTGTATCTAAACTGTTCAGTTAAGCATTAATCAATTTGAGATCAGATCTTGCTAGTAATCGGAAGACATGAACGGTTCAAATCCAATTCTAACCTGTACATAATTGTATTTATATGGCAACTAAGAGCATAAAATACTGAAAACTGTCACATCGGGATAGAAAATGAATAATCCAGGAAAAAGAAACCATTGCCAGTAAGAGCAGGAAGGTAATAATAAATAAGGATAATAAGAACTTGATGTAATTGATACAAGTGGATTTAAGTTGGCTCAGTAAGCATCATCAACTATTTGTACTATTACAAGGAACCTGTGTAATGTCAAAATTGCATCACTTTTCAGCAACTGAATAACAGCCAGAACTGTCAGTAGAGCTTTAATCATGACAACTATGAGGCAGGTGACCCTTTTGAAGTAAGAGATAATTCCTCTCCTGCCAATGTCACTTCCAAAGGGCTTTTTGATATTATTGTTCATAAGGTAAAACCAAATTATAAAAGCAAAATGTTATATTGAAAAGAACCCAACATTATTTTATGACAAAAAATACTTCCATAATAAGAATTGGTCAGATATGTTTCTAAAGTATACATTTATACTGTAGTAGTTTTTCCCTTTATTTCATCTGTCGTATCTTCAAAACAAATAATATAAAGCTTGATCTTAATGTGAACATCAAAAGGCGAATACCATGTTCTTGTTCAGAATGATCTGTCAATAATGATCTCTTAATAAATATTTATATTTCATGTCTGGCCTTTGTATCAACTGTATTTTATCTAAATAATTACTGTAGATAAACCTTAACATTTGATTATAATTCATCTTATTAAATGTTAATTTTTTATCTTAAAACATTAGTAAAACAGAAAAGTTTTCAAAGATTACAGTGAGACAAAAATTAAATCAAGCGTTTATTTTTTTACTCAAAACTTTATTTTAGATTGGAAGATAACTTCCATTTAGATTGGATATTAACTAAACATTTGATTAAAAAACATACAGGTAATTAATTATACCATCATTGGTTCTTGACAGGCATTTTTTATTATTTCAAAAATGGATAAAATATTTTAAGAACTGAAATGAATTGATTTACAGATCAGACCAAAAAAAATGTTATAAGAATTTTCAGCAATATGGTTATTTTTAATTATTGCAGAAAGCAGGAAGGAATTTTGTTTCTTTCTGAAAATTAAGAATCTATTATGGGATAGACATGCACAGACAAACATATGAAGAATTAGTCTGAATTAAAGAAATATGTGTATGAATTCATGTGGAACAAGGGGATTCTAAATCATGAAATTAAGGAAAATGAAATTCAGAAAATACAGAGAATAACAGTAAGTTTAAGGAGCAAAAAATAGATTAAAAATAAACTATAGGTAGTTCTTGGTTAGTGACTGTTCAAAGTTCTAGTGGGACTCCCAAAAGTTACTTACAACCCAACCCCAAAGTTATGGATGTAAAAGCGCCCCATGGAATCTTGTCCTTACAATTAACTGTAGGAAAGCTATATTCTTCTATATTCCAAACCTATCCCCACAGGCCTTGGGTTCCTACCACGCAGCATCACACACCCTGCTCACTTATTTTTTGTAGACCTTGGAGCTCAGGTTAGGCTAGGGAAGAAAGTCAGGCTGCTTCTTTACTGTGCCACATGACATGATCCTAGAACTACATGAATCTGAGTAGTTGCGTTGAACCGTAACTAGCCGCTTGGAAAAAGGCAGCCATTTCTGGTGGTACAACATATAGCTCAGCAACAGAGCATCTTACTTTGCTTCACTAATACTAGCTTTGCTGCACTCTGATGTTACTGAATGCTGCAAAGTTCATGGTAGTAAAGCATTGCTGGGACTACATTGTGATCCTCCAAGTAGCTGTCATTTTCCAAGCAGAAACTTCCAGGATTGTTCTGTACGACTGCAAACCGCTTTGTTGCTGGGCTGCATGGTGCAATCCTGGAAGAAAATGATACCCACTTGTGGCATGTACCCCAGCAATTGAAAGGCTTGCTTTATTTCACTACTGTGAGCTTTGCATCATTCCACAGGACTGAAACACTTTGGAATGTTACAGACCTCACGTTAGTGAAGCAAAAAAAAAGTTAATAGACTGAATACCACCCCTTGAAGTGGCCGCCATTTTCCACATGCAATTCAATGTGGTTGGTTGGAAAATGGCTGCTGTTTCTGGGATCCTACTATGTGGCCCAGAAATGGAGAGGCCTACTGTATGTCCCAACTCTGATCTCTTGAACTTTGAAGTTCCTGAAAAGGTAAGTATAGAGGAGGATGTGAGGACTGATGATTAGGAAACATCCAAGACCTGTGGTGACTCACAGGCAGGAAAAGGCCTGTGGGAATTGGGGGGGGGGCTCAAGGATTGTGGAGACCCTGATGGATGGGAAGCAGAGCATGGGGTGTCTCATGGGGCACAGGAAGCCTTGGGAGGTTCAGTCAGGTCTCAGGCTCTGAAGTTAAGCCTCCCCCACCTAAGGTACACCTATGCTCCACTAAACAAACAGCACTGTCTTTTAATGTCTGTATCAAGGAGAACAGGTGTGGAAAGTTGTTAAACAAAGTCATCTCACTTAATGAGGTTCCATTATGGTCATAAGTCAAAGACTTACTATGCCATTATGTAAAAACAGTATCTGGGAAGATTTACCAGAGTTAGGACAAAGATCTGCTGCATTAGATATGTGAACATAACAAATATAGGAGATTCCCCTCTCAGAGAAATAAACTATGAAACATAATCACAGACGACCATACCACTGATAGCAAACAAAAATTTCCTGAAAATTATTTTGCAAAGAACATACCAAAGAAAGGTATAGCCCAATTTAAAGGTATAGAAAGCAATTGTTTCCCAGTTAAAATTTACAACAACAACATCAACAACAACAATAATATGCTCTATTGAAGAGCCAAGCTAAACTTGATCCAAACCCTTTTAACTATGATAAAAACACATCAAGTGAATTCTATACCAGATCGTATTGAATACTATGGCTTCTGGGTGTTCTGCAAAAAATATGCCACAGGGCTCAGCTTCCTATGCTAGGCAGCACGGAGGAGGCGGGGGAAGACAAATGAAAAAAGCAAAAAATCTGGATAAAGGAAGAAAATTACTCAATTATAGAAGCTTATTATTGATCTTGGCTAAGAAACATGGATTTTAAAAGTGCATGATCAACGTGAAAGGAGAAAGGACGTTGGTCTTACCTGATATGGTCCTTCTCATTGTGGAAAACATAGATTCCAATGTCTGGGAATTGATTGGCTCGCATAGACCACGTGATTTGTCGAAATGTTATAAAAGCTCTTGCTCTTGCTGGTAGCCCCAGCGTTTTTCTTTAGCAAGGAAAAGATCGACATCTGGAGCACCTGTAACGAGAGAAAACTAGGCCCTGCCTGCTTCCTAGATGCGTAAAGACAAAGGGTGGGTATTGGAATCTATGTTTTCCACAATGAGAAGGACCGTATCAGGTAAGACCAACGTCCTTTCTCCATTGTGGGAAACATAGATTCCAATGTCTGGGACCTACCAAAGCTGACTGTCCCAGGGTGGGGAAGACTAGATAAGTCCCTAAA
>JAEANM010007806.1:0-17453 GCA_017656035.1 Myanophis thanlyinensis | reverse complement strand
GTCTGTCTATCTATCTCTCATCTCTATCTCTCATCTACTATCTATCATCTGTCTTCTATCATCTGTCATCCCTTTATAATTATAATATCCTGCCTCCATCCAGGACCTCTAAGCAGCTCCTGATATATAAAATGATATTCAAATAATATTTATTAATTCAAATAATTAAGCATCAATATGTATGTAAAATTAACAGCTAGGTGAGAGAGCATTTAGGCTCCAGGGGAGGCTGCAAAAGGCAATGATGTAGTTTGGTCATTGCACAGATGCAATAGCATTTAGTAAAAGGGCAGGGAGACGACCCGTGCCAAATTTTCTTTACCCAACCAAGCTGTTCACTCCTTCAGTCTTCAAGTTCTCCAGAAAATATTTCTCAGAGAAGCAGATGAGTCACTCTAAGTTAATGGTAGAGTGCATCCACTTGCTTGAAATACTTGAAAATGTCTTGCTTCTTTGTCCAGGGGAGACTGAGGGAAAAATAAGCAGCGCTTGAGGGACCTGATAAAATATTGAAGAGATTCATATCATATCACAGGGCTGCACAATCATCATGGCCTAGATAAATCTGAGAATGCAAATGCACCACAAATATAGAAGGAATCTAAATCAGAGATCTCCAACCTTGACAACTTTAAGGTTTGTGGACTTCAAAGCTGGCTGAGGAATTCTGGGAGTTGAAATCCACAAGTCTTAAAGTTGTCAAGGTTGGAGACCCCTGATCTAAATGATTGTTGCGCCTTAAGGATTAAACCTGTGGTCCATCTATACTAGTCCTTTTTACTGGAAATGCTGTTCCCTCACCCACACTATTCAACTGCTGGATGAAATTTCTTGAATTTAAACAACGAATCTTTAATATTTCAGCTGTGCCAGTTACCTAACCATCCCACCCTTGCTAATGGGGTCCTTGGTGCTCTCTGAACTTAGTGGTTTTCTCATAGACATTTCATTACCAAACTAGAAAAACCAGATCTGTGGATGGCCAAATTTGTCTACATTTGTGAACATTTTTACAGACAGACATGGCAATCTCAACTATAGTTTCAGTTAGGAAACTGTGAATGTCCTAGATCCATGATGGCGAACCTATGGCATGGGTGCCCCAGGTGGCACACAGAGCCATCTTGCTGGGCACACAAGCTGTCGGCCAACTTACCTCCAGTTGAGCATGCACATGCGATTGCCCATGCATGCATGAGCAATTGCAGATACCCAGGTGGTCTTTGGGCCTCTGCTGTGCATGTGTGCGTGATTGCAGCAGGAAATCCAGCTGGTCTTTGGAGCTCTCCTGCGCATGCACACACGATTGCACATATGTGCATGAGTGCCCGTGCATGCATTGCACATGCAAAAGCTGCATGCATGCACAGGTGCTGCGGTTGCACATACAGTGCATATGGAGGAAGCTGAACGCAAGTGCAGATGGCACGCGCAAAGCATGTACTTTTCGGCACTCGGTAACTAAAAGGTTCACCACCACTGCCTAGATCAAGTCAAGTCCAAGAACGCCAAAGAATTCCTGGAAGCCCGGCATTCAGACAAATTGGCCATCAATAGACACATAGATATAAACAACATCTACACACCACTCAAAAGAGATAATCAAAAAGCCCAAGAGGTAACAAAAAGACCAAAACCCATTTTCACCAGTAATCAACACCCTTGTGAACAGTGATCAACACCAAGATTAACAAGAAATCAAATGAACAAAAACTCCAGTGGAGAAACTCCAATGCAAACCAACAAACAGTAAACTGCTTAATTAAGGAACCACCAAGATATACTCCACCAACACTGGCAAGGCAAGCCACTAGTATATGAAAACAAGAGCAAACTCCACTACCATCTAGTATTGATGTTGTTACCTAGTTTGTTAATGAAATGTCTGTAAGGAAACATTCAAGCTCGGACAATTCAACCCTGAGATACAAATATTCTCTTCTATCAAAATCTCTAATTGATATGCCAACATGGAAATACACTGAAATGTTTTATACCAAAAGTGTGACTTAATTTAATTGAAATAATAATAGTGATCAGTGCATTATCTTGATTTGTGTAGCACATTCCTGCTGAGCTCAGGCCTTGAATTAGCCCTAAATATATTACTGCAATTATGATGTAATCTTATAGCAGTCATGCCTAATATTGTGTTAAGTTCCAAATTGAATGAATGATAAATTGCACTCTAATTATACTGTCAAGAGCATGTCTGTTGATTATTAAAACAGTGACTTCAAACAACACTTAACATAGTATAGTACAGTATTATCCTGTGAAGCATTTCCAAGCCAAAATTTCTTTATAATGGTTATTTACAAATGTCATTTATCAAAGGTCCCTTACATTTCTAATTAGTAGCTTCCTGCTTAAAGATTGTGTCTCTTTATTGTTTCCTGTTAAGTCCAACTGGAATATTATCACTATATCATCCTTAAGCAGTTTCCATTGCCATAAAGAATTTAATTACTTTTATCTTCCCCATCTTTTTGTGTTACAACAAAATAGTAGCTTTTTGCTGTTAAGAGAATATAAAAAAGTAATAACTAAACCATTCAATGCTTTCATTATTGATTTTCTTTCTCAGGAAGAACAGACTCTGAGTAAGGGTAATGAAAAATCAGTAAAGGAGCTCTACTGATGAAAAGGGAGTGAATAGGACAAAAGGAAGCTTTTAACTAATTAAATATTCCTTCAGTCGGCCTTTAAAAACACCAACAAATTCTGATGCTGAGATTAATTTTTCAGCAGGGAAAATAAACACAAATCAGGTTTGAAACAGAATCAAAAATTATTTAACATTCTCGGTGAATGATGTTGGGGATTCCAAAACAGAAGCATACTTTTTCTCATGCAGGTGCATCTAGAATTACAGCTTTACAACAATAAATCCACACAGGTGGGTCCATATTGTTATGAGCTATGGGTTGCAGAAATCTAGAACTCTTTGCTTTTTCTAATAGTGGTTTAGATTTTTGCAGCCTAGTTTTGACAGCCTTAGGTTCAAAATGCAGTTGAAATGCCCATAGATTAAAAAAAATATTGAAATATATCTAATGCGGCATTCCCTCAGAACACTTCCAAGCACATCCCTAAACATTTTACTTGATTCGAAACCTGAGAATAAACAGAAGAGATCTTTCAGCCGCAGATTATACCAAAATCTGAATTTATAAACCACAGAAGTAGGGGAGAGGAATGTGGCAATGAAAAACTGCTTTTCTGTCAGTGTTAAATCACAAGAAATGGAGTTGCTATTTCTGTATTTAGCCCCATATAAACTGTGGTGGTGTGAAAATTGAGAGTGAGTGAACAGATCTTAAAGAGACCCTTATTGGAGGGAGAGGTTATGCAGAAGAAATCAGCTCCATTCATTAAAAAGCTTTTCCGCCAACCTTTGTGTACTTTAAAATGCTCTCTTTTAGAGCACACTTGTAGTTTTATATTGGAAAGAAAGAAAGTTAGATTGTGCAGCAGACAGAGGCAAAGTAGAATTCTCAACAGTTGAGCTATAACTTCAATGTAAAAAGAAGGCATGATGTTCAACCCCAATAATCATTTCATTGGAATTCACAATCAAAAATGCATTGACATAATAGCGCCTTCCTAACCTTCCTTTGCATCACTACTTTGACAAAAATGGCCTTAGGCACAAGCTAACAAATGAGGTACTTTACGTATTTCGGGACACATTGCTGACGGATAGTACTAGCGACAATAATAAACAGATGGCGAGAAAGATGAAAATCCATTTACCCTGCTACACCACGCAGAAACATTGGGGCTTTACGTTAATGTTAAGTCGATGATCTGGCTCCCAGTTTTTTAATCTCATGCTAAATCCAAAATAATCTTAAATTCAGGCGGTGTGTTTCTCTCTCTTTCTGCTTTATTCTAGGTACCCCGGCCTATGGCTGGGTGGTGTGAAACCTAGGAGGGTACAGAGTTGAACAAACATCTGTCGAATCTCCAGTGTTGGTTCTGTACCCTTCAAGCTCATTTTCCTTTGGAACGACCCATGAAACTACCCACCTACAACATGCCATCTGGATCATTCTGTGATGAGAAATTAATTTGCTGCAGGCATCTGTTCACCCAGGGAGAAGAAGCTGAATGCTACCCTCTACTAGGTACCTTGCCCGCTGTTCGTATTTATTCAATTTAAACTTGAGGAGGCTAATAGTAAGTGATAAAGCTTAGACCGTTAAGATCTGATTAAACCCAGTTCGCACAATCATTGATTTAAACCAAAAACCCAGTTAAAGAGGAAGATTTGGGCTCTGTTCATGAAAGGGAAAGAATTAAACTTGAGCACAACTTTAAAGGGAGCACATTCCATAACTCTATTTGTAAAGCTAGCAAATAGATCTCTTCCCCCACCAACACACACACACATCACTGTTGTTGACTGTTTTGCAGGATGCCTCATCTACTTGCAGGGTCACAGCCGAATGCTGGAACAGGTAGTTGCTTCTGCGCTACTCTCAGAAATAGGGGATTGTGAGTTCTAGTCCCACCTTGGGCGTGAAAGATAACTGGGTGACTTTGGGCCAATCAACAGGAGATGGTGAGTTCTAGTTCCACCTTAGGTATGAAAGCCAACCAGTCACTCACTCTCAGCCCAACCCACCTCACAGGGTGGTTGTTGTTGGAAAAATAGGAAGAAGGAGCACTTGGTATGGGCATCACCTTGAGTTATTTATAAAAATAGTAAGGGCAGGATCGAAAACTTTATCTAGCAAAAAGCCCGTTATGTTGCTTAAAACTTTGATGCAGTTTTCTGTCCCAAAAGATCTTGTATCCTTGCCTCTTACTGTATTTGAAGGCACAAAGCATGTATTAGTCATCTCTCATAGACTTTCGAGACATGTTTCATCCTGCAGCATTTTGGGTTGGCTCAAAGGTGTATGTTTTCTAAATCTAGTATAGAGCTTTTTTACTCGTTTCTAGGAATATAAATTAGAAATCTATTGATTAAAAAAAACTACAAACAATCTTGTTTTAAGGCAAGTAATACGAACTTGTAAGGCCAAAGAATTTCAGTCTAATGCTTGAATTTAGAATACTTCCACTATTATTTTTAATTTGGGCCAATTGATGCAGAGTTAGACCTAGTGAATACTTGGGTGGGAGAGTGTAGGCTAGATTGGGAGTTTAAAAAAAATGGGAAAGAAGCAAAATACTTCTGCTGTTGCCAAAGTCCATGTAGTCAAAGGAGTTAAATAGGATTTGAAGGAATCTTTTATATATCTTTCCATTACTGCTTATGCTTTCAGCAGATCAAACACCAACATGAAGTGATTGAAAGGTAATACCATGGTATTCTTATTTTCTGACAGACTAAGAAATTGTCACCTAATGCCGGGCTATGAATACATGGCAAGAGAGAGTTTTGAAGGTTAAGAGTCTTGTGCTTACCAACCATCATGTAAACACAGATTATTCCTTTTGCCTAAACAGCAAGTTTTTTTTTTTTTAAAAAAACCCCTTTCTAATGCAAGGCTTTGTTGACTCAAAATATACTTATAGTTAGGCAAACATGACTATAGCTTTTCTGAAGGTATATTCAAGCTGAATTAATGCTTCATTCACAAAGGAATTAGCAAGGATGCCTGATTTTTAAAAGCCAAAGGAAATCGATGCAGGGCATCAAAGAATCCTTGAGAATGACTGCTTATGTTCTCAATGCTCCTTTTTTTTCCATTCAGCTGTAGCCACTTAATATCTGAACTCAGCCAAGGAGGAAAAACATAAGTGAAAAAACAGGGAAGATTCATCTGCAGTCATTCACCTGTCTTGTGTTCTTAGAATTAGCCTCCTGAGCCGATAAATCTATCTCCAGGCTGGCTGTTTCTGAAGTTACATGAGGGATGCCCAACCTTGGCAACTTTAAGACTTGTGGACTTCAAGTCCCATAATTCCCCAGCCAGCCACGCTGCCATAAAATTGCCAACATTGTACATCCCTGGGTTACATTCTGGGGAACATGGCCACATGTACTTGTGTTAACGGCACACCACATTGAGGAAGAGAATTCAAGCTAGAGGAGAAAAACAGGCAGTGAGCATCTGATTTGCAATCCTGGAAAGTCTTGCCCTCTGTAAACACTTTTATGGTATTTTGTAGAGTAAACCCAGTTTACTGATTACACACACTCTCGCCTTTCAATTACAGAGCTAAAACAAATACTAGAGTTTTCATTGGAATTGAAACACTGCAGGCTTCACAACAGAACGGCATCTTCCATTTACACGTACTATTTTGAGAATAACTACTCAATGCTTTTGTGAACAAGGGATGGAAGGTTAAATATCTATTAACTGGCTCAAAAGTCACCCAATTATTTAAGGAAAAGATTCAATTGAAAAAAATATTCAATATAATCAAAGAATTCCACGGGTACAGTATTTTCCGGTATATGTTTTATAAAAGAAGACATGCTCAATTAAACAAAAGTTGGTAAGAAACTGGGAGCCCAGGGCAGAGACTTCCAAGCCACATATTTTTGGAGTTGAAGTCCACGAGTCTTAAAGTTGCCAAGGTTAGACACCCCTGGGTTACATGCTGGGGAAGGATAGCCTGACTAAAGGTAGAAATCCTTTATAATTTTTGCCAAATTATAAATTTTAATGTAGCTGAAAACATTAAATATGTATGACTGGAGAACAATGAGATTGCCCATTTTGAATTTTAATTAAACGTGAAAGGAAATCAAAATTTTCCTCCTGGGTTAGAGTTAGATTTGGGATTGCTGCTGTACAACATACCATCAAAAATGAAGGAAAAAGCCCCAGGCAAGAGCATATGCAGACCAGGCTTAGATTATGTGGGTACCAGCAACTAAATCCAGAAAAGCAAAGCAAACTTTTCAATTATTTCCCTACTGGCTACTTGGATCAGTCTGCTGGTAAATGTCTTTCAGCAGCATCCCCTGAGTGATTCCCTCATTCTGATGTCCATCAGATACAGTTTCCATCAATGGTCAGCATGGGACTGTTAAGACCCTTAGTGCTCTGAGCCTGGTTGTTTTCTTGCAGACATATCATTACCCGATTAAGTAACATCAGTGCTAGAGGACTGTTAGTCAGAATGGCTGAAGATCTAGAAAGCATCAGGTCTGAGAAAATTATTGCTTTGAGCATTTGTCAATGCCTTTTCTCTCTCCACTCATACTTAAAGCAATTTATATAAGCATCTGCTTATATGCCTGCACAATGTCCCAGGAGTAACCCCATATTACTTTGGCTAAAAGATATTTACACAACACCAGGGAAAATAACGAGATTTCTATCTTTTTTTCTACTATCAAGTACCTTATCTTTTCACCTGTTTGGAGCAAGATAAATGTGTTTATATTGCAGTATTTTATCACAGTTGTTTGCTCAGTTATGCTCTTTATAACTTTGTGCAAAAAAATTAACTGAGCTCAAGCACTCAATGTTCAGTATGTTTGTTTGTTTGACTGCCTTCTGGAAGCATTGTTAAGTTTCCTGTTGAGGTTTTTCACAAGACAAAATCTTGTAAGTGAATTTGTGTGTTAACCTGTCAAAAAGGTAAGCAGGCAGGTAACATGTACATTAAAAGTCTCCACACCCTTCAAATAGCAGAACAGCTTTATATGTGAAGTCAAATGCAGCAGTAGGCAGTCCCTTATGCATACCTTAGTAACAATGAGATTATTGAAGTTAAGATTTCAAGTGCCTTTTCTCATTACCATGCCACCTTACTATTCATTGTCAATTGGTTCTGGTAGATGCAAAAACAAGTACCAAATTTTTCTCATAAAGAATAATGTAATGAACTACAAGGCAGACAACAATGACAAGTTCTAGCTTGTGCAATGAGCACCAAACAAATGAGTACTAGGACATAATTTTTGTGTCAAAATGCATTGAGTACCAAATTGGATGTGTTTCAAAGCAATTAAGTACCATCATATGGGGTACCACTGTATAAATAAGATTTGTTGACTGATACACTGGATTAGTGATATGGAGGCCATTTCTCTAAGAAATTAAGATATATCTATACCTGACTTTAAAGTATCGTATCTGAGTCCTTTATGGGAATGGAGTTTAATTTTGCCCTGTTGCTTAGATCAGCTCAACTGAAGTTCCACCCATGTACCAAGTGATCTTAAGAAGAATGAGTCAAGTCATAATACAGAGTTTTGCCTCTTTCATTTCAGTGTTGAAATTTACAGTGATTTCTGATACAGAGCAGTTGTCCTCTGCGCACCCTTGTAGGTGGTTCAGGGAGGACAAATTCACAATTCATACAAAAGTTAGTTTACAAATTTTTGGCAATTAATCTTGAGTAACCCGTTTTCTCCTATTGCCATTTTCCAAACATTGAAAAAAATTATACAATAATTTACATTGAAATGTTATTCCAAAGTGCTTAATAAACTATCCCCTCCCCGGATGATTTACAATTGGGCCTGTACAATTATTTACAGCTAGTACTTCTGAAGCACTTACTATAATATGGCTTCTTGGAAAGTGCTTTATACATAGCCAGTGGTGGGAATACTTAGTTTATTCAAGGGTTACAGGTAAGTAAGAATCATCAAAAGTTGATAGTGAACACAGATCTTTATAACTTTGTATGAAAGTGTTGTTTTTTTTTTTGTGAACTTGTTCCACCTGTGCCTTCATTCATCAAGGATCTCTCTTCAGCCACTGTCTGGCTACCATGCAAAAGTGTAGAATGCAAGTGTAGACTAGATTCATGATAAATCATCCTCTGTGCTTACAACTGATATCTGTGGAGAAAAGAAAAGTTATATCCCAGATGAATGCACCTGTATTTCAAGCAGGTAAGGTTTGGACCAGCTGTTTATTGTTGAGGGTAACCTGAAACCTCCAAGCTTTCCACTACCTTTCAGTAATGTGCCATCCCTTCATTTGAAGACAAAAGCACAGAAAAACTGCACTCTTGGTGCAATTGTGGCTGAATAAATTGACAATACCATCTAGTGCTGCAACATTTTCTTAGAAAAAAAACCATTCCCTATCCAGAATGGTGCATTCTGCTTACTTTCTTCCAAATGTGAAATGTGGCCCATGACACCAGAAATCTCTCCTCCACCCAACCCTGCACACACTATGGACACAAGCTTGTCTGTGCCATCAGTTTTCATTGACACACCCCATATATCCTTTTAACCAAGAATGGAGCTGAAGAAATAACTGCTGAAGGTTGAGTCTCATAGTTTTATATCGTGCCATTGTTAAGCTTTAAACATGTAAATCAAATGTGTTGTTGCTTAGGTACCCCAAAGCCTTCAGTTGAAAAGCAATTCTTTGCAGAAACTGGTTGGGATTTTGAAACTTATTGACTGATTATAGGCCATCAAGTCAGTGTGGACTCTTAGTGACCACATAGATACATCTTCTCCATGATAATCTATCCCAAGTGTCAGGACTTATTTGAGTTTTGGATTAATCTTTAAATATACTGGAATAAAGACAGACTACAACAGTTGTTCAGATCACCAATCAGATGCCATAAGAACCATGAAAAAGTTTTTCATGATTTTCCAAAAACCGTTCTTTATAATTTGGGTACCAAGTAGAACCGTCTGTTTTAACTCTATCAATGACTTTTGGAAAATGGGAGTTCACTTACTGCTGGATATGTGTGCCCAACTGTGCTGCTGTGTCTTCCAATATCTATAGAGATGTCTTCCTCTGTGGTTTTCAGATACACTGGGTTGTCAAAGTTCATGCTTTTCATATTCTTCTGTTGCCAGTTGCGCCACATGAAGTAGCCTCCTGCTGCTGCTGTTACTAATAATACTAAGAAAAATTGTGAGATTTTTAAAATTCAGCTGGAATGCTGTATTATGCCTTTTCCTCAAGAATCTCATGATGGCCTCTCCTTCCGTTTTGTTTCTTCACAATAATTACGTGAGGCAAGTTAGGCTGAAAAAGGGAGAGACTATCCATTGGACATTACTACCAAATTCAGGATCTAGATGTGGTTTCTTTCAATGCTATTTGGACTCTCTGACCACTATGCCCTTCCCTCTACCTCTATATATTGCTCTTTTCAGAAATAATTTTACATGCCAAAGGAAAACATGATGGAGGTGTAAAAAAACAACAACCCATGCTGAAAATGTTGTCTTCTCCTGATTTCAGGGCACCACCTCATACTTACAGATAGGAAGAATAGCCCATGCTGCTGACGTACTTCTGGAGGAAGCCAGCTCTTCTGATACTGGACTGCTCTGATTTTGACCTAAGGAAAGAAAACAATTACAGTATGTTTATGATTTACAATATATTTATAATTATGGATAGTCTGATCAAGCTTGCTATCTAGAACATAGCATTGCCCAGTAAAGAAACTACATAATTCAGGAAATAGTCTGTATCAGCAGTTTCTCCCCAGTTCACAATCACTCCATTATCTGTTCAAAAATTATTTCATCAGTCTTCTGACTTGACCATCTTCCTTGCTATAACAAGAACAGGCTAGACTAACAGACCAACAGATGGACGGACATTGCAGGACAGCTAAGCTCCACTCAATGAGCATCCACAAATACTGTTAAAAGAACTGAAAACCCAGACAAGATGAAATCATATATTCTAGTCTCAGCAGTAAGTAATGAGTCTTTGACATGACTGAAGGATCATGTTATGTTTGCACCTTGGGATTATTTTTTGGACCCAGCCTTGTTTTTGGATTATCAGACCTTGAAGTGCCCACATAGCTATTATATGACTTGCAGAACCCTAGCAGCTCTACCTGAACTGAGTACAGGGAATTCAGCAGCTTCATTGCTCATTTGTTTCAGAGTTTGTTGGCTTTTGCTTTTAAATCTGAAGAATCAAATACCTTACAATCATAAAGCTTCTCAACTCCTTACAAAGTTCTAGCCAAGCACTGATCCACATCCCATGGCTGCAGGAAGTCTAACTATAGATGCTTCCAAGGTATTCAAACTTCCTACCGAAGTTGATCTGCTTTAGTTACAAGACTGTTGATTCTTGGGGCCTTTTTCTGCAGGAGTCTGGAATTTATTTATTTTTTTCCTGCTTTTTGTTCCCTTTGGATTGCCAAAATGATTTCTTTTAACCAGTGCTTTGAATGTTTTACCTAGACCGTGAAGAATGCTTCAAACAAGGCTTAACTTTACCAAAAGTTTCACTAGGTATTCTTTAAGAACTTAAATGGTTTGCCAAATCAAGCCAAATCAGCCTAGCTCCAACATTCCTTGAAATAATCCCAGCAAGACTAACAGCCGCTCATTCCTCCTTCCGAGGTCAAATCTTTGGCTTAATTTATCCTGCTTTACCACCAATTCTTTTGAGCTGCCTTGGATCAGGACCAATACCTCCAGAAAGTGGTCCAGATGGTTTGTCTGTCCTGCTGCTCTCTTTTGTCTCAGTGAAAGCCACAGCAGTTCCTGTACCTGAAATTACAGATCAGTAACTTTGAAGCTCTGCATTGGCTCTTTTTTTTTCTTCCCATTTTTTGGGTGGAAGTGGAATACCCACAGCAGATGAGTATGGTCATGCAGGCTTAGTTAATCTGGCCCTGAAAGGTGTTAGATTTATTGTGCTATGAAGATGTAGCCAACAGGCAAGGATGGCATTATGGTCAGACATCATAATGCTAGGAATTACTTCTTGGCCAGTTCAGTAAGCAGAATCATCGTGGAGAACAAAGCAAGGATTGCAGTTTGAATTCAACAGACTGGAAAGATCTACTCAGTCAAGGGTTACCGTAAGTTTGTTTGAATCAAGTTGCAAATCTATCACCAACAGCACACAAAACACAGTGTCCTTTAGCGTGCCATAGCTGACTTACATATTGTGTGCTTTTCTATTCAAATCAGAATGCCATCTGCAATTATGTAATCCAAGACCCTGGATTAGTATTTACATAGAATTTGATTATTCAAAACATCTTGCCTCTTTATAGATTACAATTATATGATTGCCAATCAGAGTTTGAGGCAAGAAGCTTATGAGCCCCTGGCAGAGAAGCAGCTTTTTATGGCTTGCATCCAGGTACATTATGGCTGATAATTAAATCAGGCTGATGCTCAGATTTAATGTCCTACACAGCATGCAGTATCCATGAAATGTAGAAAGCCAGGCAGTCGGGATGCTGTTTAATGGCCAAACTTAATACTTTAGCAAGAGTTGTTATGCATGAGATGGCAGGGCGGAAGCGTTCCCAGCACAGCGACAAAGAGAGTCACAGATTATACCTTTGCATTTCAAGCCGTTGTCTTGCAGGGCATCTCCATCGGGACACACACAGGTATACTTTGGAGAACGACTGTTTATCTGGGGTGCAGGCAGGCAAAGGTATTCACAGCCTCTGTTTGTCATGTTCTCGTCTTCGCACCAGTTTTTCCCTGTGGGTGGAAGAGTTTTCAAACATAGGTCTCCTAGAATGGAAGACTGCAGTTTCTAACAAAGCAGCAAAGGCTGAGGCCTACTTACTTATCTGATGATGTCTTACTTGGCTTTCCACTTCAGATCAGGTTACAAAGACACTACAGGAATGCCCTTCCCCCTTTCCCCCCTTCCAGGACATCCAGTGCTCAAGATGAGTTACCCAATCTTTATATGTTGTAAGGCAGGAGGGGGGGCAACTATGGCGAATTTGTGACCTATGGACTTCAAGTTGCCATAGCTGCCCATCTAAAGGCACGGCTTCTATTCTCAATATTAGATGGCATTTGCAAGGCACTTTGAAATGATATCAATAAGTCAAAAGGAATTGGCAGATTGAAATCATCCAGAAATTTTGCTCCTCAGAAAGGCCTAAACAATATAGGCCATCGTTGACTTATGACTGGTTGCTTAGCAACCCAAGCTACAACAGACTTCCAGGACTAATGATCTGGATTTGAACTTCTAATGGCCACCCCCATTTTACTTCTGCGTCCCTGCTATTACCTGACTGCTGAACAAGTTCATGATACACAATGATGTCTCGAGCATCATAGAGATTGTTTACTACTGTTTGCAGCTCGAATCCTGTAAATTTGTTGGCACTGTACACGGCTTCGTTTTCCCAGTCTGTCCAGTAAACTGTGTCCTAGGAAGAAAAGAATGGTTATTTCGAACCGAAGGATTATTTAACTTCTTCATATTTTAGTAGTGGAATGTACACTAAACAACATGCATTTCATTACAAGTTATAGGTTAAAAAAAGAAACCTCTTCCAAACGAACACATCTTTCTTCCTCCACCAGCTTATATATTTGCTACCTTTTTGTGACCTGGAGCATACTTTATCTCCCATACTTTGTTTCCTGCCCCACCCAGACCAACCCTAAAGATTGCAGGAAATACAGCAGTAATATCATAAAAGGAGACAGGATAGAAGGCTATTTTTGGGGGTGCATGTCTTTTTTAAAAATAATAGCTATACTAAGTCTAGCTTCTCCAACTTCTTTTCCTTGAAATTCTTATGTGAAAAAAAGTAAGATTATGATACCAACACTTTGCATATGTCTATTAAATTTTAGCAATGCAATTTCCCATCCCTCAAAAGGACTAGAGGCAGCTGACTAGTAAATAACCCCTTCCATATGATCCTGCAACCTCTCAAAATACATGTCTGCAAACTTTGATTCTTACCTCAAATATTGTCAAACTAAGAGGATGAGCAAGAAATTCGTGGGATGCAAATACAATCCTGCGGTCTTGCCCATTCATATCCACACTGGAAAGCTTATGCAGTTTGGAGTCAACCCAGTAAACACGATTTTTAACACGATCTAAACAAAAACACAAGTCAGTAATTAGGCCAGGAGAACCACGATTTAGCAAGAACTTCCCCCTACTTACTTCAACTCTTTAAACCTGGAGGTCTAGGGAAGTTATGAAGTAGCATCCTTGATTACACAGTGGGTAAATAAAAGCCATGACAAACAGTGATTGAAAGAATTCTTATCATGGCCAGATGATGATGGACATGGCCATTCAGAAGCCAAGATACAGATAGATCAATACCACCAAGCTAGGTATTAATGATATTTTGGGTGGGAAGGAAAGAGAATGTTTTAACATGGAATTTCATTACAGAAGGTCATTTGCCTTCAACCCTTAATATACTAGTCTAATATAACCAGTAACTGCAAGGATTCCTTAAGAAAGGAATTCCAATGTGGTATGAATAACATTAATATACCTAGTGCAATCCCATTGGGCCTTTCAATATCTGTTGTCACAAGTTGCTGCCTGTCAAGTCCATTCATCCCTGCTTTCTCAATTTTGGCTGGTTCACCCCAATCAGACCAATACATGAAGCTGTAAGAGAAACCAGGTAAGAGCTGTCATAAGTCTACTCTTGTGAGACAGTTATTTTATTTCTACCGTCTCCTTTCAAACATGTTTCTTCTTCAACTAAACCTTAAGTTTCGACCTTAAATTTGGGCTACCTTGTCGGAATATTGGACCTCCCCCTCCAATATATTATTTATCCTTAGGGTTCAAATATCACTTATAGAACCTGAATGACAAAATGCATTTCTCTTAACGCTTTCTATTGTGTGTCTGTGTATTGTTCTATGTTCTGAACAAACACAGTGCTTTCTCAGCAGCTATTAATAGAGACACTCAAGTAAGATATGTAGATATCCCTGGCAAGTGTCTAATATTACAAACTAGCAATTCTTGCTATGCCACCTCCTGCTAGGTCTTTGTCAACATTGCTGCTGGTGTTAGCACAGCTGTGAAAGAGATTCTGAAGTGAAATTACAATCACTTTGGGATTTCTTCCGAGCTGCATGGGCCCTTCCCCAGAAGACCCTCCAGTATCACACCTCAAATTATGTGATTTACAGAAATCCAGGAGTGATTTAATTTCAGGAGGGTGCATATTTGTGCAGGACAACCCTACTAATAAAGAGGCTGAAAGATTCTCAGAATTAATACTCAAATACTTCCATATCAAGTATGTAAATATGGACTTACCCAGAAAGTGGATCCACAGCCACACACGCTGGCTCCCTTAAGTTAGTGTTAAATAAGACTTTCCTTTTAACGCCATCAAGGCTAGCCACCGAAATGGACTTCAGGGAGGAATCAGTCCAATAGATGTTTTTGTAAATCCAATCAACAGCGATTCCTCCAGGACTTCGTACATTGTCTACAATTCGGCGATGCCGCACTGGTTTGTTACTAGAAGTAATTGAGGCACTAGGGAGAAACATTTCATTAAATGCAATTACCAGGGAATGTAACATTCTATATTTAAGCATAGGCAAAGCTACAAAGAACAAGTCATGTCTGGTTCTAAGTTAATCCTAGATTCATGATGGCGAACCTATGACACGGGTGCCACAGGTTGCATGCAGAGCCATCTTGCTGGGCACACAAGCAGTTGGCCAACTTACCTCCAGCTGAGCATGCACATGTGATTGCACATGCATGCATGCACGACTGCAGAGACCCAGCTGGTTTTCAGGTGTCCACTGTGCATGCACATGATTGCAGCAGGAATCCAGCTGATCTTTGGAGCTCTCATGCACATGCACATGTGATTGCTCATGTGTGCGTGAGTGCCTGCGGGCAGCACACGTGCATTGCACATGCAAAAGCTGCATGCATGTGCAGATGGTGTAGTTGCACATGCAGCGCACATGGAGGAGCTGCACACAAGTGCAGATGGCACACGCAAAGCATGTACTTTTCAGCACTCGGTAAGTAAAAGGTTCGCCATCACTTTCCTAGATCTTTCCTGGAAGTTTAGCTTCAACCACTGTTCAACTATTTTCTACCTTTTTAATTTTTTTGCCACCAAAACGTCTCCCTACAAAATTCAGATAATTGTGTTCAACAAGGCTTTTTAGGATAAGATCTGTCAGAAATATAGTTGGCCCAGAGCTTCTATGGTGCTTTCAAAGTTTACCTAGACAATTATTACAGCTAGATTTCTCCTAGATCAGCGTAAAGATGTTATGTTCCATCAAACATAACAGCAGTTGAAACAAGGCATATTGTTAATTTTTAGTTTAGTGATGACCTGTTAATGCTAAAGACATTTGGAAGCTGGGTACAAAGCAAGAAAAACATTGCAGGTATTTCTGTTTAGATCAGGCATATCCAACCTCCAGACCTTGGGCAGCATGTGTCTCCGGACAGCTAGTAGTATGTCCCCGCAAGATCATAAACTTTTAACATTATTTTGTGCATTTATATCAATTAACTATATTATATATTTCATATGCAGGCCAAGATAATTCCTCTTCACTCCATGCAGCCCAGGCAAGCCAAAAGGCTGAACATGCCTGATTTAGATTAATCTAGACTGCTGGCATTTAAGAGCCAAGCATGTCATTTTCCACAAAACTATTTAGATCCTGTCCCACCAATAGCAGCTGCCTTCACTCTACTGCCAAGAAGAAACCAAAATGTTACCCTCTCTGCTTGGAACTATAAAAACTAGAGCTATAAATGAGCTACATAGCCCACTTCAGATTATTGGCTGGACCTAGGTACAGATCAGATGTTGTACAGTGTCTCTAAGCAAAGCCATAAACTTTTACAGAGCGGCAAAGTTTTCATTTAGAGACTGAATTAGAAAGTTATTCCAAGGCAAAGCAGTGAAAGTGGAAGAGTCAATTTCTTCAGTCCTTTTTAATTTGTATGGGGAGCTTTGACTTTCTCCCTCTACTCAAAATAGGTGCTTTAAGCTATTAGAAGATCAATATGCTTACTTTTATGTACATTATTCCCTTTTAAAAAGAACAAGTAGGATGAACCTGGGGAAGTCCAAGGGAAGCAAGAAGATTGTATGTTAACCATCAATCAGAAGCATTTTTATCATAAAGAACTGACACCCACAGATTGGTTTTTAAGATATGGCAGATACGTTTTTACCTTCACACAGAAACAGCTTACACAGTCGGTTTACCTGAGGATTGCATTTGGTCCAACGTCAGCCCAAAAGATTGTATGCTCAGCCATATCGGCATCCAGGGCGACCACATTTCTTAGGTCTCCTATGAGCTGGGTATAGTCCTGCCTTTCGAGAGCAAACTGCCTGATGTTCCAACGATTTGTAAAAAGCAGACTTGGTTCTCCTCCTGCAAGAGTAAATTTGTGTGAACAGTTGCTGAAGAAATAGCTCTTCCCATAAGCTCTTGAAAGAAAGTTCCAAGCCTTATGCCGGGGTCAGCTTAACCATCCATGTATTCAGCCACCTTAACTGGAGCCGTGTATTCAAGAGTCCAAATGCCAACTGATAATGCTCCAGAGATAGTCAGGAATGCAAGTTTACTGTGTTAGCCTGGATGGGATGCTCACATCTGACCATGCTAGTTGGCAATTCTGGAGATATAATTTTAATAGATCAGGGTTGGGCAAACAGCCCTATTTGCTGTAGAGAGCATCCTGGTGGGCAACATCACAACCTGGTTTGGGAACAGCACCATGCAAAACAGACAAGCACTACAGAGGGTGATACGCTCAGCT
>JAEANM010007805.1:1231-17454 GCA_017656035.1 Myanophis thanlyinensis | reverse complement strand
GGATAAGAATAACAAAGAAGAAATCTCCAATTGAAACTCAAGAGGAAGGCGAAATGATAATTGGCGAGGAAGAAGGAACAGTAGGCGGTGTACTTTGTGAACGTGAGTTAAGATGTATCTTCTAAAAGATCTAAAATGACATGAACACAAGGAGTTAAGCTAGTTTTCAGAAATAGCATCAGTCAAAAAAAAAAGGAGTGATCAGACAATATTCTAATACCTAGAATAAATTAAGCAACTCAAATGGAATTAGGGACTGTTGATGTAATATTATTTTATTTTTATTTTACATATGGCAGCTTGAGAATAAAAACAAATTATTTTTTCCACTTTGGGGATCATTGTTTTTAAATGCCCTTTTGCAAACAGATTAAAACCAAATCTAATTCAAACATCATACATTTAAAATAATTTCCTCATCAGCCTAATAAAAGAAGATACAACACTTTTCCATCTACCTAATTCTTAACAGCTCCAGAATAACATTATAAAAGATTAATTAGGCTTGTAGATAAGATATCAACATGGAAAGAGAACATCACTGCTGTCTTTAAAATATAAATACTTAGCTAAAATATTCATTTCATTTTGGTCTGCAATAAAATTGCAATTTTTTTTCACTTTTTTAAAAAGTGCATTAAGATACTTTTGTGGCCCTTAGATTATGATATGGCTTATTCTGGTAATTTCATAAAGTAATATAAATATGTTTATATATAAACATATAAAGCAACTTTCCAATGAAGGAAAGCCCTTTTCTCATAATAATTACTTCATATAATAATAGATAAAATGGATCAACAGAATAATTCACTGTAAGATCATTTATGTGCAAATTTTATTCTCACCTGATATGGAAATGATAATTTAATTAATCTAGATGAAAATAAAGATGCTGTTGATTGTTCTGACTCTTTTATGTTTACTACAGAGAATACTACAATACCTTAAAAAAAAATTCAGAGTTTTAAAATACTGAAGATTATTAGTAAATGTGCAAATGTCACCTGTTCAAACTTTCTAAACTAAGCAGTCACCTTTCGTGTTCCATGCCATCTTCATTTCATATAGACCATATATGCTAAAACGGAATAGCTTCCTGATATACAGGAGTCCTCAACTTACAACAGTTCATTTAATAACCGTTAGAAGTTATAACTACACTGAAAAAAATGACTTATCACCATTTTTCACACTTAGGACCTTTGCAGCATCCCCATGGTCACGTCATTTATATTCGGAAGCTTAACAACTGACCCTCATTTATGGTGGTTGTGGTGTCCTAGTGTCAAGTGATTCCCTTTTGTGACCTGACGAGCAAAGTTCAATGGGCAATCCAGATTCACTTAACAACCTTGTGATTAATTTCATAATTGTAGTAATTCAGTTAACAAATGTGACAAGAAAAATTGTAAAATGGGGCAAAACTCACTTAACAAATTTCTCAGCAACAATTGGGCTCAATTGTGGTTGTACTGTAAATCGAGGACTACCTGTAGTAGCATAAACTAAAATGTAGGATTAGTTTATGGACGTAACATGCTGTCTTAATGTATGTGTTTGTTTTTTTCAATTCCTTCATACTATTTCAAAAAATTCAGAACAATGTACATCAAATTCTTGACACTCAAGCATTTTTTAGTTTCCATGGTCAAGGATGCCTGCATTGTGTGACCTTAATTTAGATTTATTTTAGAGGATGCAGAGAAATATTTTCTAAATGGGTTTTGTTTAAGTATTGTGCCAGACGTACTTGTCTAACTTGTGGCACACGTATGTGGTGCATTTTACACTTTAAGTGTAAAGAGACAAAACATGGTTTATGAAATTATTATGTAAAATCCAGGACTTCTGTAGTTGTGACAAAATTTGAAAACAAAGGTGTAAAAGGATGGAATGTGTAGTATGACATCACACATTTGTCAACATTTTGATATAATCTTGGATTACTATAGTGGTATGAGAATGGAAATGCATAAGTACATCTGAATATTCCTCAAAGTTATTATCAGTTTGTAATTTTTGTGGAACAGAAATAGAATATTGATTAATGACATGACTGAAATGACATATCAATTATTTTTAATTTCATTTAAATGATTTTAACTACTTAGGTCTTAGAACAAATTAAATTTCAGGTACTCAAGAAAACATCTCCCATTGACTGTCTGTTTCCCACTCTCTCTGTAAAATAAGTTAAAGACTTTATCCAGGAAATAACAATTCACCAAGTTTTATTTTTTATTATTTTTAACTAATGGATGTGTTACATGTGTATAAGAAAAGTATTAAAAGTTCTTAATGAACTTTAATTAGACAAAGATGCAGAACAAATTAGCTTTATTATGCTCCCTGCTTAGAGAGAGGGAGAGTCAGACAGACAGACAGACAGACCATGGGTGATATGTTTTTCCTCATACAAAAAAATTATTATAAAGTTATCATATATTGCTTTTTTGGTCTCCTACTTAAGAAAAGTTTGAGTTGAACCTCTAGCATAAAATCTAAAAGGCTTTTAAACTACTTATTTTTATTTTTTATGAGAGTAATGGGAATTTATATATCCTTGAACAATAATCCTGTTGGGAAAATATTTTTCATTTTTAATAGAAGCTTTATTAAAGATTCTGTAAGTCCTAAAATTAAATGTTGACTTTTATTTCCTAAGGGTACTTAAGAAAGGGTGAAAATAATATATTTTATGGTTTATTTTTATTGGTTGGCTTGAATTCGATGGTTTTTTTTTTTCATTAGACTTGTGTGACATGGGACGGAGATAAACTTCTTTGTGTTCAGAAAGGAGAAAAAGAAGACCGTGGTTGGAAACAATGGATTGAAGGAAACAAAATGCACATAGTAAGGACATGGTTTTTTTTAAAAAAATATTATTAAACTTTACGAATAAAGGTAAAAATAAGAAAGAATAAAAAGAAAAAGTAGAAAAGAAAGAAAATAAGAATATAGTAAAGAAAAAATTAAATTACTTCCTTTTTCATCATAACAAGTGCAAACAATTTTAGTAATTTATCACTTCCCTTCAAACACAAATGACAAACATCTTCTGATATGTCATCTCTTATCTATAAACAAATGCTTAAAGCCTCATTGTCATTCAGTCCTGAGCTATCTAACATTGAATTTAACCTTGATCAAATAAGCCTTTATATTTTTCTCCTTTATTTTTAACAATGTTGAAATAACAGTTTGAAATAACAATCAAGAAATTAAAAACAATGTAGATAAAAACTTCAGATAATGTCTTAGAACTTGATTTCATTTTTTTCTTTACCACTTCTCTCAAAAGTTTTTGAATTTTTCAGAAATCTCTTTTGTCAATCCAATATAGGAAAGTTATTCTGGTCATTCTTTTGATCTGTTACTTATATATTCCTTTTAATTAGTATTAATATCCTGATTGTATTTGTATATTCAATATAGCATCTTTTTCCATACCATTCTTGTAGCCTATCATTTTTATATCCATTTTCAGATCAGTTTTTGTTTTATCCACTAAAACTTGTTCCATAACATCTTTCAAACTTGGTCTATCTCTAATGAATCTCTTTGAGTGTGTTTTAAAATTAATTTCTGGGCTTTTCTTGTTAAAAAATATTCTTCAGGACATCAAATATTAAAGTATTTTGCTTCTGTATTAGTAAATCAAATGTAAGTATTCTTCTTTAATTGTAATCTTTTTTTTTCTGGTTCTTTCTCTAGTTTCTAAATGGGTAACCCTGGTTAAGACCCTGTGCTTGTTGACTGGCAGCCCAGGTTCAAGACCTGAGTTCACGCAATAGAGTGAGCTCCCATCCATGCTCCAGATCTTACTAATCTAGCAATTCAAAAGCATGTACACATAAGGAGATAAATAGGAACCATTAAGGTGGGAAGGTAACATTGCTCCATAACATCATGCTGGCCAAATGACCATGGAAATATTGTTGGATAGCACTGGTTCAATGGCCTTGAAATGGAGATGAGCACCACCCCCTAGAGTCAGCAATGATTAGCAAAATAAAATCTACAGGGACTCCTTTACCTAGTGTCTAACCTTTAAAGTCCCATCCTACCATGGTACTTTAAAAAAAAAAATCACCCATAGTATTTTTGCAAAGAAAGTATCTCATTTCAAATCCATCAGGATCTCTATTCAGTTTGTAACTTTCTAAATTCAATGTTTTAATCATTCTTTCCCTGTTTATTCCAAAATTAAAAACCCTACTATTACTACATTTGTGTCAGAACAGTCAGAACAAGACACTTCTAAGTTGAAAGGATTAGTTGGTGATATACAATTGCCTGGGAAACCCTTCTTTTCATGTTATTCTGTTATTTTTCCATCATAATAATACCTATTTATCTAAAGCCCTTACATTTATATTTAAAACTTTTTGAAGCAATTATTTTGCTGTTGAAGGAAACTTATCCGAAACACTTATCAGCAATACCAACAGTTTACTATATTCTTTCATAAACAGCATTGTTCTAAATAGAAGGCATTCTATTGAACTATCCATTTTTTTCCTGCTGTATCAATCTTTCTGTATCAATGAAAGCATGTAATAGGAACATTCCTAACACCAGTTGTGGTATAAATAAAATTTGAATTGGGGTTATTTTTATACCCTAAACAGTACATCATAAACAGTAATATAGAAAGAGCAGCTGTTCTTTTTAATCTTCCTTTTTTCCTTCAGATTAAAATTATTTATATCTTTGGAAAAGAAAGTGAGTAATTCACTTTTGAAACCATCATTTTCCTTCCAGCCATTATCTCTGATAATCTAGCTACTAGCACTTAATAAACTTTATTATTTCTTTCTCAAGTAATTCTTTATAGTGTTGAAAGGTCTCTTCTCCACAAGAGTTTACAAAACTAACTCTCAGAATTTGCTGCTTATAAAATGCATTTCCTTATTAGGTCAGGATAATACATACAAAAGCATCCAGGTGAACCTTTAGGTATTTAAATTGGGTTGGTAGCTGAATTTTTAAGCCAACAGAGTGGAAGATGCTAAAACTTCATATTTTAATGAAGAGACTTCATATTTTAAAAATTAACCAATCCAAAAATAACAAGTAACATGTTAATCTGGCACCAAAATGTTAGCAAGCCATGCCTCCATGGGGCAGACATTCCATGAGCAGGACCCTACTACTGTGAAAGTCATTATGATGTGTTGGCATGAAAGAAAGGACCACAGATCTTAAAATCTATAGTAGCTCAGAATAGAGACTACCATCCTTTAAATAGCCAAATTTTGGCTTTTCGTGCTTTACCATAACCAAATAAATTTGAAACGCCCTATGTAACTGGGACTTGTCCTATCCATATACCTTACATTCCTTTTGGTTATATTTTCAGTATGTCTATAATACTTGCATTATCACTTCTCTAAACTGATTCTGAAGTGTTTTTTTCCTTGTACCTTTCAAATATGTGAATGCTTTTTTATTAATATATTTTAAGGTCCGCTCTACACATTTTTGTATTTTTTTTAAATCTTTTCATGTGCAAAACATGTAGTTGACACAAGAATTATTTCATGATGCTTCACTAATATTTTATGTCCTCTTGAATGCCAGACACTATTCCAAATATTAATTAATCCTTTTGCAATGTCTATTAAATGATCTGTCATAAGCTTGAGAGGTTTGTTCATGATTATTTCCGGACAGCTCAGTTTCAAGTCAGCATTTTCAAGTCAATTAATGCACACATTTTTCTTAGGTTAATTTCTGTAGCATTCTAGATCTCATTTCTCTGTTCTTGTCAAGCATGGTTATTTGTAACGTCTTTTAATTAAATCACTTTTTCTCTTCTATAGGTGGCCTTTTATGTGATGCTCTTCCAGTCACATCCCAACTGCATTTATTTTGTAACTGAATTCATTTGATACAAAAGAGAACAGTACATGGCTTTGAATTTTTTTTTTATTTTGTTGAACTAGTTCCATTTCAGATGACCCATTTTTTAGTCCAAAGTGCTCCTCTCCTTCCTGCTCAAATCCCATTCAGATCACATATTCTTTTTAAGCCCTTCACCCCAGATCTGTTTTTATTCTCTAAGAAGTTATATCAAAAGCTCCAATTTTGACTGAGAAAATTATGTTCAGAGCATCCAGGTAATTTATCTCTTAAAATATATTGGTACCATTGTCTAAAGTTTCTCCTATAGAAATGCAAGTTTGATATTTTGTATTAAATCAAAGACATGAGAAAATAACATGAAAAGCATCCTGCAGAGTAGCTCTCTAGGTCTCTAGGTCATAGATGCATTTCAGAAGTTCAGAAACCTTGATTTGATAGCAGTAATCCTTCCCACTGTTGCTTCTAGCAACAAGTATTTAAGATACAGTGTCATGATTCAAGAGGTAGTAAACAGCCATCGAAATTAGTAGCTATTGATACGTTAGTTGTCCAAGAAATACCTCTGATCTCCTTTTAAAAGCATCCAAATGAGCTTCCAATTACTATAACTGCTGGCACAGTGAATTCTACAATTCTTGTTATAAAAAAAGTGAGATTTGCTTCTGTTTATCCTGAATGTCCTTGTATTACATTTCAATTCTAATCTTCTGAGAAAGAAAGAACAATGTGTATCTATATTATAGTGATGCCATGCATGATTTTATATAATTGTAACATGCTTCTCCTTGTACCATTACTTCTCACATTTCCACCTAAAAAGACCATGTTGCCACAGTCTTTCATCAAAAGTTGTTCCAGTCCCCTAATTATTTGGTTGTACTTTTTCCTAGTCTGATACACAATTTATAAAGTTTGTGACCAGAATGACATACATGCCTCCAAAGGTGAAGTCTCATTATGAATTTGTACAAGGAGATTATTAGTAATTTTGTTTTTAGTTCCCTTCCTAATAATGCCAAGCATGAAATTGTCTTTCTTTTTTTGTAGCAATTGATCCTGAGCTAACTTTTATTCAGGTTTATTGTAATTCCCAGAATCCATCAGCACTAACTCAAATCAAATTAATGTATAAGAAGAAATTCTGAATCTGTCGATGCGATAATCATCATTGAATAATATAGTATGAAAAACAAGTAAAAAGAATCTTAGCCTGGTATTCTTGGATCATTCAAGTTTTAGCCAGGGACCTAAAAATCTGTTCTAGTTATTATTATTATTTGTGCTAAGGTGCATTTGTTTAGCCAGAACTACTACATTTGATATTTTGAAGCCAATTTATTTAATTTGGTGAAGTTCTTTCACAGTCTTATTTTTATTTTATCATCTTAAACAAACAAGGCTAGTTTATTCCATAGTATTCGGTGTCAAGCTTAAAAGGAAAATTTTGTGCTGGAAACATTTATTAGTTGATGCTTTGCAATTATTACAATAGATCTTTTAGCTTTGACAAATTTCTAGCAAGGCCAACGGGTTGGGGGAGTGGAGGTTTATAGAACTGACTTGGAGGCCGTTATCTATTCTGCATTCTTTTAAAATAGTTCTCACAAGAATCTTCTCTGGGTTGTGGACACCTGCTAGAGGAGGTCCTGAAATAAATGTTGGAACGTTCTTTGAAGGGATTGGTGAGAAATTAATATGTGATAATTAGTGGGATGGAACTTTCACTTTACTTGGGTGGAGAAATCCTGAGAATTTCTGATTCAGGATTTCTCCAAACCATACCATTACAATGTCTTCAATAAAATCTTATTCTAAGGACTTTCATTTCTTTGGAGTTCTGATTTCGTTGCTGATGTTGTGTGGAACCCTGACATTTGGTCCATATATACAAATGGGAAACTTTCATTCCTAACCGGTACAAGATACTACAGCAGGCAATTCCAAACAGACAATTTAAAAGGAGAGCTATCTATTTATTTATACTTTAATGTATTTTAATCATTTTCTAAACCATGAGACCACCTGTGCTCTTATCCAATGCCTGGATTTGTCCAAGCACCTTTGATGACAGAATTACCAAAGGCTCTATTTTCTAAGATCTAAGCATAAGGCATCTTTTGGATTTACAGGCTTGTTTACACCATCAGAAAAATGTAGCTTAGTGAGACTAGCTTTAGCTTTACAAAAGCCATGCTGGTTTCTTTTCAGCAAAGTTAAAGCTTTCTTCTTGCTTTTTTTCCTCTTCAAAATTATTTCCATTCCACAACATTTCTACAAGACCTGTATCTATGCTCTTGGACTTCAAATCCATTTTAGCTTGGAAAATCCTAGCTAGGACCTACTCTTAGATTTCCCGTGAAACGTTCTATCTCAAATTTGACTTTGACTGCATCGATTCCTCTAAACATTTACCACAACAAATCATCATCTATTTGTGGCAATAATTTTTCCAGAATTTCCAGAATCTTTCCATCCTGCCATCTTTTTCCTAGGATCAATTTAAAAACGGTTCTTCCCCATTTTCATTTTATGTGCCCACCTACCTTATACGTATTTGGTTCAAGTATGTCCATTTTCTCAGACCTGCCCTGTCCCTTGAATTATTCCAATAATTCATAAATCTAAAACATTTCTATTGCCTCATCAATGCACTGAGACTATTCAGCTCTGCCTTATTCAACTCTGTCTATAGAAAGATATCATTACTGAGAAATCCATTGTAGAGCCTGATTTAAACTAACTGCTTAACAACATAAATGGAACAGCCAACATCTTGATTACTCATTCCTTCCGTCACTATTGACTGAACAGTGTGTAATGTCTACTATTTTCATCCTATCCATCTATGTGTACTTCTAATAATAGTCCAAACCCCACAGATAGTAACCATCACAACCCAAAGCCATACCCTTGGTGTGACAGGATACCCATACATTCTTCAAGGATTGGATTCTAAGAACCCCTTCTTTGGAATAATATCTTCCTACCTGTGATTTTACTCTCAAGACATTATAAATGAAGCCAGATGCTGCTATTCCAATCCATTCAGCGCAATACGTAATCATGGTGGCAATATGACTGCATACCTGTAATTATTCATTAATGGTTATTTTGATGGACAGTCAAGTAACTTAAAGTTTCAAGACAAGAGAGGGTCAAATACTCTGCTCTCCACACTGCTACAAATACGCACACATGCTTAACTACAATCTGCTTGACTAGTTTGTACAGACTTATTGATGCTTTGTCCCTGGATACTTTTTGTTTAAGTATCATTGAAGCTTTGAAAGTACCATTGCAGCTGATGTTAAATGTAAATAGAGAAAAAAACATTTGATATTTCAAAAGTGATTCTAGGTTAAAAAATTCTTTTCCAGTAAAAGTATGTGATCCAGCAAAATTGAATCCATTGCTGAACACAAGGGTATTTAATAGATAATGTCTACTTGAACACTTAAAACTTATATGTGGACATATAAAATGTCCCATGTTTGGGAAAGAGAAAAATTTAAGACAGTATATATCATTTTATTTTACATATTCATTATATCTTCACAGCAATACTGACAGGTGAGTTGGACTAAAACAAGAAATGTCATACAATAAAGGAGAATATTTGTAGCTCGGGGATGTAAAAGAGGGTTGCTTGGTGCTCTCTGAACTTGGTTGCTTTCTTGCAGATGTTTTATTGCTCAAACTAGTTAACATTATCACTGCTAGTAATCACTACTAGCACTATTAGCATCATAGATTAAGTAATGAAACATTTGCAAGAAAACAACCAATCTCAGAGAGCCCAAGGACCCCTCAAGAAATGTCATACAATGAGTTTTTAAGATTAAGCTGTGATTCTGTCTGTTTTAATCTTTTGAGTTTAATTGCATATGCTTTTTTTTAGGTATCAAAGGTTTTGCATAAAAAACATATAGATCTGAATAAATAGCAGTTAAAATGAACTTTCCTTTTCAGGAAATCAGAGCTTGTGGTGTCAAGTGTAAGCAAGTATTTAAGAAGGTACAGTGACAAGCCTAACCGCAGGGATCAAGAAGCTTGGACAGATTAAATGAGTCTGCTGCCAACTCTACAGATGCTGTGGTGCACAAATATTCTTCAGTAACACCTAGAAAAGAAGTCATGGTCAATATGAACTTGCATTTAATTTTCTCAAATTAGATATAATATATAAATTTACATTAACATTGATGAACGCTACTGCATGTGATCATATATTCTGTTGATTATAATATTTTATATGATGGATACTAAATTTAAATACATACTAGAACTGTCCACAAGGAATTCAACTGTGAAATCAATTTAGTTTGAAATCATGGGTGTACAGCTACAATTTTAAACAATCCATTTTTCTGGAACAGTTAGATTTCTTCTCCGCACATAAGCTCTTTTAGATAGATTCACTCATTTGTACAATTTTATAAATATTTTGCTATGATTTCATATGTGCTGCCATTTTTGTTTAGCGACTACAGATGGGATTGGCAACTCAGTCCTTAAGTGAAGCACTCGCTAAGTAAAAAAATCATACAACCACAACTGACTTACAATTTTACACAGGACAACTGATACTGACTGGTGAACATGAGACTGAGAATAGAGAGAGAATTGTGAAGGTTGTAAATGTGGACATGGATCACAAAGTTTTTCAGCACTGTTGTAATTGAATAATCACTATCGAAAACAGTCACAAAGTGACAACTACCTGTAGAGATTTATCACTCCATAGTCATTGAAAATAAAGTCAGCATACTGTACACCAGGGGTATTAAACTGGTAGCCTGTAGGCTAGATGTGTCATGTGCAGACCACGCCCACTCCAGCTCTGTTAAGGGGAAAATGTGATATGTCACATGATGGCAATGTGATGTTGTGGGTTTGACACCCAAGCTGTACATGACAATCACTATCTACTCCCTTAGGTAGTGGTGGCAAACCTTTTACTTACCAAAGTACTTGCGTGTGGCTCCTCTATGTACGCTGCATGTGTAACCACATCATCTGCACATGCATGCAGCATTTGTACATGCAATGCACACAGGGTGCAGGCAGGCACTCACACACAAACAAGCAATCATGTGTGCATGCACAGGAGAGTTTCAAAGACCAGCTGAATTTCCTGCTGCAGTCGTGCACATGCACAGCAGGCACCCGAAGACCAGCTGGGTCTCTGCAATCGTGCATGTGTGGATGTGCAATCACATGTGCATGCTTAGCTGGAGGTAAGTTGACCAACAGCTTGTGTGCCCAGCAAGATGGCTCTGCGTGCCACCTGTAGCATGCGTCCCATAGGTTCGCCAGTAGGGCCCTAAGGGCATTTTCACACAGCACCTCTTTTTAATTCCCCAGTCCCTCTAAAGCAAATTGATACAGCTTGCTTAACCATCTTCGTTCTTGCCAATTTGGGATTGAAGAAAAATATTCTTGAGTTAGATAGTATAGGTAGTCCTCAACTTACAATTGAGCCCCAAAATTTTGTTGTTGAGACATTTTTAAGTGAGTTTTGCCCCATTTTACGACCTTTTTTCTTGCCACAATGGTTAAGTGAATCACTGCTGTTGTTAAGTTTGTAACCTGGTTGTTATGTGAATCTAGCTTACCCGTTGACTTTGGTTGTCAGAAGGTCTCAAAAATTGATTACGTGACCTTGAGACATGGTCATAAATATGAACCAGTTGCCAAGCATCTGAATTTTGATGCTGCAAAGGTTGTAAGTGTGAAGAATTATCATAAGTCGCATTTTTAGTGCCATTGTAAATTTGAACAGTTAGTAAATTAAGTGTTGCAAGTAAAGGACTGCCTGTACTCTCTCATCTTTATCTGTCCAATAAGAGCCTGCAAAAAGTCTACTTTGACTGAACCCTAGAATAAGCTCCATTTCTAGGTGACACAAATATGCCTTTGTTCCAAGTAGTTATGTGTATTTGTTTAAAAATAAATCTGAGCATTTGCGATGAACTTGAACTACCAGGCTATTGTTCTTTTTGTGTTAAAAACCCAAGTGATGGCCTGCAGATGGCATGATGTCGTATAACTGATTTTATAATCAGTTGTCTGAACATTTTTAATCATGCCAGTAAGATGCATCAAGTGATTAAAATAGTTCAAGCTATTGTTAAATTCTAATCAAGATTCAAAGATTTAAAGCTTCAGAGACTGGAATTCATGGGAAATGACACTTTCATGCCATCATTTCCGCTCCACTAGTAGTATTAAAATACCTCATCCATTTTATCAGTCCAAATGTCGTACTCCCTCTTTCCTAAAATAGGCATTCCCAATACACTTGATTGAAAGGCAGCAGAGGAACATACAAATTTGTTCAATAAATAATAAAATTAATTTAAGTATCCTCTGTAATTTCATTGGTCAAATTTCAATCCCTCATCACAAAAGATAAACAAAAAATAAACAATGGGAGATTCTCCCATATAACAAGAATACTAGCCCAAAATCATTGAGAATTTGGGCCAATCGTCTTGTTAGATGGGAGAATTTCCCATAGTTTATTTTCCATTTTCAAAGTGATGTGCGTGAGGGCTTCATCTATTCTATTGCTATCTTTATAAGGTAAGAATTGCAATACACTATTACCCTTCAATTATTATTACCATGACAATGTTTATACCATTCCACATTTTATCTATTACAATTACCTATATACTTAGCTTTATACTATTACTATTATGCATCCACATTTCTTTCTTAAAACCAGGCTGCTTGCTGAGATTTATTCTTTTTTTGTTAACTGTCAGCATGTAAAGGTCTTGCAACTTTTTTCTGTGGTGCTTTGTCTTGCTGGGCAGCCATACTCCTTTTCATCTTTTTGGACCATTCAATTCTTCTGAAGGAAAAACACATTCTTCTTTTGGCTACTGCTGGGCTGTCCAACATTGGCAACTTGAAGATATATGGACTTCAATTCCCAAAATGCTGGTTGGGGAATTCAGGAGGTTGAAATTCACACATCTTAAAAGTCACCAAGGTTGGATACCCCTAGGTTAGTGTAGGGGTAATTTGCTGGTGGCTTTAGAACTCTAAAACACACATTACCTCCCACATTAGCTATATTGGCATTTCAGCTGTGCTCATAGTGGAGAGAAGGCAGGAAAAGGAGGCAGCACAGGTGCCTTCAATTTTGCTAAACAGTTTGCTCTTCCGCAATCATATTTCATTGAAAAGTAAATGTATGTTAATCTTATGCTAATTAATTGACACTGTGTTAATGTACTGGATACAGTTTGTAATTTAGTACTAATTAGAAGCCTTTAGCTAAAACATCGGCAGGAGTGAAGTTCACTTGGACCATGAAGTCCCAAGCTGATTGATATTTACTTTGCAGTAGTTCCAAAGAGATAATTCCTAAGGAACAGCTGAAGCTAACTACAGTATTATCACTGATCCCAAAAGAATTTTGGCTATAGATCGTGGCTAACATTGAAAGTGACCCGTGATACTAAGAGAAATGGAATACCTAGGTATTCATTAATGGTTTTTTTTAAGGATTCTGTTTACAAGAGTTATTTGGGGTTTTTTTTCCTAAAAGCTGTTTTTAAGATAATTCAAGCAAAGACACAGTCACTGAGAATATTGGCTGTTTGCACTGAAATCTTTTTATTCCAACTCTGTGACTCCTGTTTGCTTTTTTGGAACACTAACATCATCTCAGCCTCTAAAAGAAACAATACAAGATACCTCTATAAGCAGCAGGAATAGATTTAAGTTTTACTAAGATTTACTAAATTTAATCATGAGCCTCATACTTGCTTGAAAGTTGGTAACGCATGAAAAAAAATGAACACAAAGAAAAGGCAGGGCAGGTCTAGAGAGATAATAACAGTTGTATTAAGAAAAGAAAAAAAATAGGCAGAAGGAAGATGGAACATGAAAAACTGAAAACAGCAAACTCTGAAAACAGAAACGTTAGGAAAATACTGACAATGGATCACGTCCAAACAGATCTGTGCAGTTATATCTTCATGAAAGAAGGGAGAATACCTTCTGGCTAATCTTGTGAACTTCTATTCGTATGAGACAACATTTCATCTTCACGAAATGCCAGCGCCAAGCAAACTATCTGTGAGCATGATCATACACCTCCTCCCTGTTATTTAAGAAAACCTTATAACTCCTAATTGTGCAGCTCAACATAGCTACACTAGTTTGTGTTCTCTTGCATGGTTTTTAGCAGTCCAACCTCTAGCCCAGGGGTGGGCAATTACGGCTCCTTCATGACTCGTGGACTTCAACTCCAAGAATTCCTGGGAGTTGAAGTCCACAAGTTATGAAGGAGCCGTAATTGCCCACCTCTGCTCTAGCCAGACTAACTACTAAACTGGTGGTGGACAACACTACTTTGTCCTAGCAAGCATGAGACTGCTGACTAAAGTAATGATTTCATGCTGATTATCATATTTATCTGAGACTCATCAACTTTACCAAAGTTTACACAGTACACTCTAAAAATCCCTTGTGTGTTCTTATATTTGATAAGAAACAAATGAGAGAAAGTAATCTAGTGTATTTTACGGTGTATTCCATAATTTATTTCTCAACATGTGGTGATAGCCTTTATTTGCAACAAGTACTCAACAGCTCCATTTTCTATATTCAGTAATATGAAGATGTTGATCTGACTCATTCAAGAATATTCATTAATAATGACCCTTAGCTTCATTTGGTGTATAGCTTCCATGGTGTTTAGCTGTGTTGAGTTTAACAATAGAATTGCTACTTAGTCTCAAGGCACTGCAAGAAATTAGAGCTCTTTTATCTGTTATACAGAGTCAGTGTGGTGTAGTAGTGCAGGTATCAGGCTGCTAATTGTCAAAACCTATGTTTCTGTGAAAAGGTCTTAAGTAGTTAAATTAATAACTAGCCAAGTAAAACAAATTGTTGGGAATTGTGTTACCATTATAATTAGATCCAAATATTTTTTACCTTGGGGACATTTGACACAGGTCAAGACTAGCATTATAGTAAATAAAGGGAGGGGAAATTTATTTAAATGAGAAGCACTTAAGCCTTAATGAAAAAAAGATGAGTGAATGTGTGTGTGAGAGAGATAGAAAGAGACAGAGAGAGGTTTTTAATATATGAACTGCTTTAGGTGTGAGAGGTTTTATGTTTCATAAGTTGCTTTAAATATATGACATTTAAAAAAGAAAAATCCAATATTTGAGCATAAACTGTTTAGACAGCTGAAGACCCTAATATCTGGCTTTTTAAAGTTATAAAAATAAATTTATGAAGCAATTACCAATTGGCTATATGTTCCACTTTATGAACTTTATCTTTATCTAAAAGAAATGATATGTGAGTGATAAATAAGATATAAGGAACATTTCAACCTGTTGAATGAAGGGAGAAAAAGCAACAGTTGAGCCTTTGGACTGTTATAGAAGCTGAAAGAACCAAATGATTATTAGCCATTAGTTAATTGTACTTGAACATTTGTCCTAAAGATTTTTCTTCTCCAATTAGCTTCCATATTTAAATTAAACTGTTTCCATATTTAAATTAAACAAAATTTTCAGGTAGTACTCAACTTACAATATAGTTCATTTAGTGAGCATTAAAAGTTACAACAGCACTGAGAAAAGTGACTTATGACCATTTTTCACACTTATAGCCATTACAGCATTCCCATGGTCACATGATCAAAATTTCAACAGTTGGCAACTGACTCAACTGACAGTTCAGTGTCCTGAGGTCATATGGTTCTTTTTTGTGACCTTCTGACAAGCAAAATCAAGGGGGAAGCCAGATTCACTCAACAACCAGTTACTAACTTAACAACCACAGTGATTCATTAAACAATTGTGACAAGAATGGTAGTAAAATGGGGCCAAAGTCACTTAACAAATGTTTCATTTAGCACAGAAACTTTGGACTCAGTTATCGTTGTCAGCTGAGGACTACCTATACAAAAATACCTGTGTTCATGAACAATTTAGAATTACTAAGGTAAGATTTACCTAAGATTTAGGTAAGATAAGTTGACATAAGATTAAACATGAGTTTAAACTTTAGGCCAACTTTTCCCATCAGCTACTCAACTGAATTTAGCTAAAATTCCCACTATCTTTAGTTGGTTTGGAGTTTCTTGATTGGAGAACTATACTATCTCCCATTTAGAATGCACAATGTTAGGAAATAAATATTTAAAATACCAACAGGATATTGAATGTGTTGAGTTTTATTACAGAAGGATTTCTGACTGGAGGAGAAAGAGGACCGTAATTCATTTCAGAACTTCGGTCGGCATCCAATTCGGTAGCCAGAAGCGAGACTGACTGAGCATGTGTGCACAAAAAAAAAAAAAAAAAAAAAAGGTG